>JAWNPS010000288.1:14200000-14401640 GCA_035047385.1 Drosophila tripunctata
GGATATTTAGATATATAAAACTACTAAATATATTGAATAAACAAAAATGTTATATTCCCAAGAACAAGGAACATGATATCCTTTACCAATAAAGGGCTTTATAACAAAAGCTGTGAACTGGTTCTGTTCAAAAACATAAATAGAAAGTTAAAAAAAATATTCGAAATTGAATCAAGAATTCATTATGAATCGTAGGCTCAGTGGGTAGAAATACCATTTCGCAAACCACTAAACCGAACCTACCTCCAAAATTATGGAAGCTTTCAACCTTGGTTTGTAGTGTAGTTTTTCGATTTGTATCAAGTTTTGTTGGAAATTAAATGTGCAAGTTTTTTAAAATAACTATTTTCGATCAATTGCCATATGATTGCTATATATTCAGTGTAACATAACATGTATAATAAATAAAACTGAGGTACTAGTTGGTACATAGCACATATGTATGTAGCTATATCGATTCGATCGCTTGTGTTAATCAAGAGTATATCTTTTTAAAGGTTGCAAACATCGTGAGTAACACATAATACCCTCTGTAAGGGCATTAAAATAGCATTGCGGTCACTGAAAGAACTTATTAAAAAGCGACTCGAATGACGTTCATTAAATGCTGGAGACGAAGAAAAGAGAACATTTAACATTTAACGTTTAACGTACGTGTGTATAGTGAGTGTAAAGTATGCACCATACCATATATCGAACCCTTTTTGAAAGCATCGTGTGCTTTGCATTAATTTCACATGCAATTTACGCTGATTTATTTGATTTGCAAGCTCAATGCTCCCTGCATCATGCCTTCAAGTCCAATGTTCACTGTACAGTGGACAGTGTGCAGTGTGCATTGGCTGGCCACGCGGTGTGTTTGTCACTCTGTGGCGACAGCTTTGGGTTGCCTCCTGAACTGTTCCTAAATTGGCCCCGGTTCATCCTCTCTCTCTCTGCCTCTGTTTCGTCAGAGACGTCAGAGCTGCCGTTCGATTTGATCGATTTGTGTTGATTGCCTGTCAGTCGGTTGACCATCCATTGGCCAATACAATGGCTTCTGGGAGAGGGCAAAGCTGAACAGGACAGGGCAGGACAGGACTGGACAGATCAGAGGAGCAGCAACATCTTGTTAGGTGTCAAGTCGGGGCAGTCAAGTGTTAAATATATGTACGTAGATGCAGCAGAGAAAAAGAGTGAATTTACGTTAACTAAAAGTGCATAAAATGTGCACAAAGTTCTGTCAGTCAGTCATTCACTCACTCGCTTTATGCAGAAATGATAGTAACAGGCAAAGTCAACGTCTTTTGTTCGACTTCTGCATATGTAATGGAGGATTTTGTTGCCGATTTGATTGGCTTTCTTGAAATCGACACTCGACACTCGACACATGGAGTGTTGGAAATTTAATGTTGCCTCTCTGCCACAAAGGAGTGCTTTCATTTCCCTCTTTCGGTATGCATTTATGCGCCAAAAGATTTTTCATGGGAAATCGCTTTAGCTAAAAGCCGCAAAGATGCTGCGATATTTTCTGCGGGCATTGTTAGAGTCTTCTATACCAAAATATATACTACTATATATATACAAATGTGTAGGCTATTTGAGTGGGCACAAAGAAGAGGGAGGCCTTGACGGAGTGTAAGATGATATGACTTGATAGTAATCCATGAACAATACCATAACGATTCCATAATCAATACTCGGCTTATAGGATTAGCTCACTGAATATCTCATTCACAGTTTATGGCTACCATTCATATGTTAATACACTGATTTATTACTAATCTTCAAGCAAGGTTAAGTCTTTAATAGAAATAAAAGAAAAGTTTAAAGATTTATTACAAATTAGACTGGGTTAGACTTTAAAATCGATTGATTTGCTTAGCTTCGTAGTCTATTAAAGATTAAAGTTTATTTTAATTGCATACATTTTCTTTGGCCGTTTGCATTCAATTCATAGTCATGAAGAAAACGTATTTGGCATTTAACTAAAAATCCTCTAACGATTTCCATGGCATTCCCCTCAAGTGAAGCTGGCCAAATAGTATATTTATATTTATACTTAACATTTGCTTACTCGATGCTCGTTCGAGCATGTCTTGGTCCAGTCTAGGGGTTCGTCTGCTTTTTTCTATGATTCGACTTCGACCCACTCAATTTTTTTAATGCAATATCATTGGATTTGACTTGCTTCGATTTATTTTGTACTCTCTCTTGCTCTATGCTTGGTTCTCTTATCATTCTAACGTAATCTTAATCACTTTGCGCAATGTTCATTCATCCACATCATCAATTTCCTTTTGCGACGACTGCATTAGTGCAGCGCCCTCTGTTGGCCAAAAAGTAGCGGCAGCAGCTGGTGCTCAATTCGATGGATTCCTGTCTGTCTGTCGACCTGGAGTTGCTCTTGGACTTGGACTTGAATCTTCACTGTACTTACTTTCTGTCTGAGTTTTTTTCTTTCGTACATTTGCTTTTACGCCGCTTCAATGCATTTCGCCGCCTTATCAGATTTGAAATTATTTTCAAGCTGAGAGATTCGCTTTGGTTTCGGGCTTTTTACTTGCCCCCAAACGTTACTAACTCTTGCAACGTACAACTCCCAATTTAATCTATTTTCAACGCGCGTGCTTCCTCTTGTTAGCAGTAGGAACTCCCTATCCAATTCTTAGTATTTGTATGTACTTACTGTAGTTGTGTACTTCCCCGAACACCTACAAAAAAAAACATCATTTGCTACTTTAATAGTTCCCAATCAATGTTGTTGGTACTTTTGCTCTTATCGCACAATCTGGCCCGACCTTACTCGACCCTTTTTGGCCAGTTAGTTAGCCAGTTGCAGTCGCCACTCTATCTATCTCTCTTCTACTCTATTGCCACATTAAAAATGTATATAAAGCTCTTAAGCAAACCTGTCCAAAAAGAGAGCGAGAGAAAAAGAGGGGAAGAGGAGGGAGGAGGGCAAGCGGTTACCTCACCGATGTTCTTAGTTCTTTTATAGATTTCAATAATAGATTTTTCGAGTTGGTTTCCTGCGTGTCTGCAATTTTCGTCTGCAAGCCGCGTGCAAAATTGTTTTCACCAACTTGGCCATGAACCCGCTGACGGCTTTTTGCCTGGCCAACAACCGTCAGTTGCCCAACGACTGCTTCTGTATAAGTCTCTCTCTCCTTCACCCTCTCTCTTTCTCTCTGTCTTGTCTTTGCAGTTGTTCTAATGCGCTTCCTTTGTTTTGTTGGTCTTGCACTTGGTTGCAGCTGTGCGTTGAACCTTTTTTGGCCGTGTATCAAGCTGCAATGCAATTGTCTTAGTTGTTGTTATCATTTGTTGTTGCCACAATTCGTAGCTGGCCATTTGAAGTGCCACATTTGGTATGCCAGTGGCCATGGCCAATGACCAATGTACGGGGTCAAAGAGCTGCTGTCTCGATAAATTGTGGAATTTTCAAACTATTAAATTGTAGTTTAAGACTTTTCACTGTCTCCCCCTCTACTTCTCTCTCTCTCTTTTTCTCTGTGAAATAGAATTTATCAACTGGAAAATTGCTAATAAGCTCAACTAACTTCTAGATTAATAGCAGATTAAAGTAAAACTAGTTAGCAGTCACTCCATCTAATTTTACCCTCCTAGCAAATATTCAACAGAGATGAAGATTAACAGGAGTAAAAGAGACTCAGGCAAGGTACGCAGAGAATGTTGGGAATTTGGTGTCACTTTAGCCCGCTGGGACAATGAAAATGAGAATGTGAAAGAAACCCATCAATGTGTAATGAGAAACAGTGAACTCAACATCTTCTGCGTATCAGTGCTGAAGATGCGAATGTCCTTGTTGATTATCCAATATCAGCGCAAAACACCCAACCGAGCTGCATGTGGTATGCTGAAGCTGATGCTACTTTCGGATGGTCAGTTTAATCGTTATACTTAAAAGCCACTCATAAACTTGGCCCTGACACTTTAAACGCAATTTAAGCAACGCCAATGAAGCTATTTTAACCGTTTTCCCTCATTTTGATAACATCCAAATTGTGGGTGAGTTTTATTTTATGGTTCACTTGAATGTCTCTTTGGACGCCCATGGCTAAAATACATATGTACGTATGTGTAGAACCTTTAAAGCTTTTAAAATAAAGGTTTTAAACAGATTTAAAATAAGTTATACTTAAAGCAACTCCACATGGACACTGAAGTTGGAAAGTTTCCAACTTAACGAAAGCTGAAGTAATTCTTACTCAACTCCGCTTACATATGTTTATATCGCCCACATTTTTGCCATTATGTTGGCCATTTAATAGCTGCTTTTAGCTGCTTTTACTTTCATTTGTGTGCATAGCAAATCAATGAGAGACTCAAACATTTTGGCCTCGTAATTATGGGTCAAATAAGATGTGTAATTACAAAACGTGCCCAATATGTTGGCGCTAATGACACAATGTCTTGAGCAACTTCAAATGTGTTACTCTCCGAGCACTCGTCGTGTCTCATTATCCGACCTCCCGCAACTGTTTGGCAGCCGGTTGAAAAGGGCCACAGAAAATCAATTAGGCACAGAGTTCTCTTCCCTCCTGCCTTCGAAACTCTCTTCAAGTCCAACTCTCTAACGCCTTAAGCTGCGCCCCCAATGCCAGATCATTAATATCGGTCCGCAAAGCTACGGGAACAGTGACAGTTGGACTCAGAGTCACAGACAGACACACAGAGACAAAGTTTCGAGAGTCTGAGCAAAAGCCGCAAATGGAGGCCATATGGGCGCGTCCATTTCTAAGGTTTTAGTTTGAGTGCATTACAGATAGTTGTGCATAACATATACATAACGTATATGTCAAAGTTCAGACCCAATGCTGTGCTTTAAACAGGCAACATTAGTGGATAATTAACACGCCCACAATGTGCTTTGCAGGCACGACTGTAAGCTGAAGCATGTGTCTGTGCTGAGTGTGTGATTGTGTGAGTGTTTTTGGCCAACTTTGTCATGCAAATGAGCTGAACATGGGGCCAGCTAAATTTATGTGCCGTATGTGTCCAACTTGGCTCACAGCTGGTGGTCCTCACATGCATCCGTTGCTGTTGTTAGCTGCTTAACAATTTCACGCTGTTTCGATGCTCCACAATGCAAGCGACATCACCCATACGCCTTGTGGGCTGCGGTCACTTTTAGGCGTTCTCATTACAAGCCATAAAGCACATCTATTAAAAATTATGAAAACCATCACAACAACTCTAATAAAAACACATAAAAATTAATTGCTTTGCATAATTCAAATTTAATTGGTTTTCTTATCTTTTCAGGTAACATACCTACATATATCCGCCATATGTTGTTGTTGCTGTTTATCGACAGGTGCCGCATAAATCGCACAATTCGATTTGTCACTGCGATATAGAAAAGTGAGTTTGAATAGTTTTCAAGTGATTTGCATAAATTATGATTGCATTTTAAAATGAAATCTACATAAATATTAACCGGAATTAAGTCGTGTAGGCGTTGCCAGGTGTGACATGTTTTGACATGCACAGTCAAAGAAAAAAGCGATAGGAAATATGAAAAGAGGAGTGGGTACATATGAAGGCATTTAAGTATGTAATAATCGAAGTTAGACAGAGAATCAATGCGCCACAAACTTAACAGCATTTCTCATCTCACCTACATAAGTATGTGCATTTCTCAACTGCCAAACTATCGCATTTCCCGCCAAGTTGAAGCCCACACTTGGATCCTCACACGCAGCTATCAGATGGCTCTAGTAAACAATTCGAAAAAGCCATAGACAATCTTCTCGGAGCACTTCAAGTCGACTTAATGATGTGCAGATTAATGTTGTCTCAGCCTCAGGCAAATGGCATTGCAACAGAACGACTGAGAGACTTTTTAACTGTTGCAACTGACAGCAAAATGAAGGGGCGGAGAGAGAGTTGGGAGAAAAACTCGGAAAGTCGTCTTGGAAAAGCGCCCGAAACCAAATCAGCCGCAAACGCAACGCCTTTTGTGCGAAGAAACTTTAACTATTTATTACAAGCGCAAATCACTTGAGGCTCTGAAAACCAAAGACGGGACGAGAATTGAACAACTCATAGACTGACAGACAGACTAGCTGACTAACTTACTGAGATACAGTATCAATGTTAACCCAGTTAAAAAACGGATATTCAAATGCATTAGCGCAAAATGTCAAATATGACAGGCAGACATTGAAATGTTTACTGATTCCAGATCCCAATGAAAAATGAAAGCTGTCGTCTACAGACCGGTTCAAAACCCATTCAATTTCAGACTATTTAGCAGGAGCTACAGTACAATGTATGTTACACTTATAGCAAAAAGTCAAATTAGCGCCTCGGGCTCTCATTTGGAAACCAAACGCAGGAAAAAAGGCAATTTGAGAAGGGTCTAATGGCTGTCTAAAAGTTTGCGGCTGTTAATGATGCTGCTGCAGTCTGGAATTTCGAAATGTTAATCGATTTATGATGTTTAAGAAATTAAATGTGTCTGTCTGACAAACGCGATAAGGCGCAACCCAACAGTAGCCCCAAAACTCAAACCCAAACACTCACTCAATGGCCAGTGAGAAACATTGAAAAACATTTAAAATGCCACACAAGTTGCCTGATTCTTGATTTTAACATTTTAACATTGTTCGCTTGCTGGCTGATAAGACAAGAGTCAAATCTTAAGGGCCCATTTGAACAGTTTAAAAACTTTGAAAACTACAGCGATGACGGTTCTGTCTGTCTGCCGTTAAACTCCGCTACCTTTATGGTATGGTGCCATTTGGGAGGGCAGAAACTAGCGTAAAATAACAATAAACAAGAAATAATCATGTTGTTCAAAGTTGCATACACACACGTTCCACAACTGCTGCTACTCCCCTCGCAAGGGCAAAAAGCCAATCATGTGTAAGATTGTTGCCAGTTGCTTGTTATAGCCCTTGTTCCACTTCCTGTTGCTCTGCTCTGGTCTGGTCTGCTTTGCTTTTTCGTTGTTGTTTTGGTCTTGTTGCCAACTATTTCAATGCCGCCATGCCGTAGAGTTGTAGGAGTCGTCTACAGAGCCTTATTGGCAGTCGTTCGCTGTTGTGGCAGTCAATGCAATGCTTTCAAATGTCAGTGTCAGCGAAAGTGGCATTAGAAAGAAGAACTAACTCTGCTGACTAAGGATAGAGCTCAACAAAAAAAAGAATAAAGTCAAAAGGAAAACAGTTGAAAGCATTGACAGCAAGCTAAAAGCATGCACTTCTTTATCGGTCTTTAAATAGCAAAAGAAAGATAAATACTAAAAGTGCTAAGAAGAAGTGTGCAGTATTCACTTATCAAGCAAATCATAAAACAACATGCTTAATTCAACAAAAATATGCAACTTTAAAGTTAGTTACTTTGATGTTATTGAAAGCAGATTTTAATTAGCAAAATGTTTCCATTTGAACGTATTCGTAATTAAAGTAGCCTTTTCTTAACTAATAGTGCTTCGTTATAACTTGTTTCTTTATCATTTTACCTTCTCTTAACATGAACTTTAAACTTTTATGAAGTATTTTCTTTAAGACTTTGTATAAAGTTCTAAATTAATATGCCTGAACAATGGTTTCATTTTCTAATTTCTTTGCTTGTTCTGTCTGACTTTTCTTTTCGTTTTGAAGTGCTCACTTCACCTGAATTTTCCCTTAGCGGGCTGTAAGCTAAAGCTGCCAGCAAGCGTAACTAAGGCAGTCGGAAAAGCAGTCGTATTAGTTGTGATTATCAGCCAGTGACTTCATATGAGTATGTCAAGATATCAACATAATGCTCCACATATACGTGAATATATATATAAATATATGTACTTACATATATGAATGGATGTGTTGATATTGTTGTTGCGCTGCGAAACTTTTGTGTGGGTGCTTTTTGTGATTTGTGAACTGTTGTCGTCTGTATCTGAGTCTCAGTCTGGGTCTGACTTTATGTCTGAGTCTGCGAATGCTAGTGTGAATGTGAGTGTGAGTATGAGTGCTGTGTGAATTGAAGGCAATTGAATGTTAAGCAACATGTGAATGACTTTTGCGGTCTGCCGAGTTCATACAGTTCCTGAAGACATACTACAGGCCCCAGAATGTGTCATAAGTAGAACTCTGAAATTGGATTATATTCGAGTGGCATTGAAGTGTAATCAGTGTAAGCCAAATGAGTTGCCATTGCCCAACCACAAACGAAGACATACCATATACACTTTCAAGTCTTTAAGAATATTATAAAGCATAATTTAAGCATAGCTACAAATAATTGGACACATTTGTTAATCAAAACAAAAGTGATGGAAAAGTGAAGGAATTATGTAAGTGGAAACTTTGGAGGGATGCTCTCTAAGCTTCGCTATCAATGACAAACTTGAAGTCGCCCTTTGGGAACATCAGATTGACAATAATTCCTTGGCCATTACATAAGTTATGCTGGGTATGGAGTAATGTGCTGCCATCCAATGCTATTGTGATTTCCATTGCCATCTCCAAACTGAAACCCATACCCATTCACATGGCCAACACTTGCAGCTTATGTACATGTATGTAAGCCATCATAAAACGCAACCAAAAGTGCGGCTAAACTTTGCGATTGAATTTGCATAAATTGTGCCATGGATCGCTTCAGTTTCAGTCCGGTTGGATACGGTTTGGTCTTCCTTCCCTTTTGCCAATCGTTGCTGCCGTTATGCAAATGGTTTTTACTTTTTTCGTTTTCTTCCCTCCTCCCTCCTCCCTCCTCCCTCCACTACGTCTTTTTCATGTGTGTTTGCATTTGAAAATGCATAAGATTTGGCCAAAGATTGCTGTCCATTAATTCAAGTTGGATTTACTTTTAGCATATTTTACATGCATGCGAATTGTGGTTGTGGCAACGACTTCAACTGAATTTGACTCTGCAATCGCATTCACAGTTCGATTCGTACGCAAATTTTAGTTGCAATAAATTTGCATTTACCACAAAATGTTTTGAACTATGGGTTTACCCATTTGGTTTACCTGCGTTCGATTTATTTGCGGCCGCTTTTATTCAAATCGTTGCTATGACCAGTTTCCAGTTACTACACAGTTCTCCGGCCAGAGGTCGTATATATGTACATACATATGTGTGATACTATTGTAGATACTGTAAAGTTATGCGGGTGTGTATTGATTAATTTTTGATTGGTTTGCATTTTGGATGATGACCCCTTAGTTAGCATTTAGCTGCTAATTTGATTGTTCATGGTCAGCAAAAGTGAGAAACGTGCAAAGTTACCACAAAGTTCAGTATCAGATTAGCTCAGAGTAGCAAACCATATACAGTTTGAATATTTGAATTAATATTTTGTTTAGTCTACTTTAAAGTCTTGTACTGTAAATAGTATTTGAATAACTTGAATCGATAGATTTATTACTTTTCTGGGAATGTTGTATTGAATGCTTTACAAATTCATATTAACTTTAACAACTACTGTGTCACATTTAACAGTCACTCGAAAGTCAAAGGAGCTTGTCAAATTAGCAAGTTGAAAAGTCGGCTGAAAAGTCTGGAAGACAAGTTGTCAAACAACGCAAAGTTTCTGCTCTAAAATGTACATAATTCGATGTCAAAATAGATAAATTGATGTCTGTCCTGCCGACTACAACGACTCTATTTGATGGGCCCAATCGAATCGGAGAGTCCAGTGTCCTTGCTGTGACTGCCTTACTAGTTCCCATCATAAAATATTTAAGGCATTCGACAGCAGTTCAAACTGGCGAAAGAACTTGTACGTGTACGTGTATGTGTACGGCAGACATGTTCGTGCATGTGTAAATTAAACAGTTTATTGCAATGACCCAAAGTCCAGCAATGGGTCAGCAGCGTCAATGGTCCCCAAAAAACTCATAGACTCACCCAAAATGACAGTCTACTCGCCTGCCTGTGCCTTGATCCCAAAACTGTTTACACTGAGCATCATCCACAGTAGTAGTAGTAGACCCCATTGGAAATATTTAGAGTGTGCCCTCTTCTAGTTTATCGGTTAGTTTGTATCCTGTTTTTGTGTATTTTGGTTTAGTTTTGTTTTGTTTTGTTTATTCAAACAAGCCCAAAGCTCGGGCGAGCTGTGGTCGGCCGTTAAATCCTTAAAATGCCTCAATATTTTCACCATTGTACGAGTCCAGTCCCAATGACAGCACTAAGGGAGACACTCACACACATAGATAGATAGACAGACAGACGGACGGACGGACAGACGGACGGTCAGGTCTTGTATATGGACACGTCAATGCGGCTCATAAATTTTGCATAAAGTTGGTCAGCTAATGGTTTTAAATTTGTTCAGTTTGCTGTGTTTTGCATTCTCTGTAGACCAACAACTTTTTAGAGGTTTCTGCGGTTTGCTCACTTAAATGCTTTGCCAAATATTTAGTTTAAATTGATTTTAGTAAAATTTTGTTATGTGTGCTATTTACCAAACCAGTTAACGATATTTAAATTTTATTCGTTTGCTAAGCTTCTTGTCTTTTAGTTGTCTAAAAAGTACTTAGCTCACAACTTAATTAAGTTCAATCCAAGCAAAGCCAAAGCCGCAGACACACTCTGTCCCACACACTCGCCTAACACCCACCCACACACCCACCAATACTCAGGTGTAATTTGCACAGAAATTAGCGACACTTTAAACTGCTAAACTGGCTAAAAGAAACCTCAACATTTGCCAGACATGCTCGCTTATTGACTGTCTGTATTTCCCTTGCTCTCTGCAGTTCTACTCCCCGCAATCCCCACACAATTGCCAAATCACTCAGCCAGAACTAATGCGATTCATTTTCGTGTAAACTAGCGAAACGCAAAGTTTTATATTCCAGTCAAGAGCAGAAAAGCAATAAAATACTCGACTAGTAAATATCCTATCTAGTATTTGTTATATTTTGCTATTAAGATGCTGCAATTTAGGATAGCTGAGTACTAAAACACAACATTCCACTTGGTTATAGGGTATTTTGAATCGAAAATAAATATGTATGTATATAGCTACCAAATAGGCGGCAGCCTTTTGCCAACAGACATCGGCAATTTATTGCCCATAGGTCTGGCTATAAATTTAGTTTTCTCTTCCTGCCGTTGAAATTCAATACCAGAAAATGCAGTGCACGATTCTCAACAAGTGCCGCTGTTAAGTGCAAATTTGTCACTGCAAAGATGAAAAAAAAGCAAAAAGGCAAAATATCAAAATAAATATCCAATAAAGAATACATCAGGCAGGAAGTCAAAGTCAGGCAGTCAGTCAATCACTGCAAACTAAAAACTGCATACCAAAAAGCGAACAGAAAACAAACTAAAAATCGTAATATTTGTTTATATACGTACCGTTCGTATATTTATGCACAAAAAATGCCTTTCTTTTTAGTAATTTTTTTTAACACTCGAAGCTTTTTTAAATGTCAATTTTTTTTTTTGAATTTTTGGTGTTGTCTGCCTGCGGCTCGAATTACAATTTTTGGCATTGATATGTGCGCAGTAAATTTGTTGGCTGAATTTCTCGTTAGCTTATTTCGCAAATATTGCCTCATATTTTTGCTTCAATATTTACAGAGCGATTACATCAAATTTGTGTTCATCTGTTTTTGCTCTCGTCTATTTGTCAAATTGTGTTTCACTTCAAATTGGCATTTGATATGGCACATTTGGCGTTGTTGTTGCTGTTGTTGTTCACCCAAATTGGGAAATTCTGTGATAGTTTCCATTTGGCGTTCAAGTTGAGGGATGGCCCTGAAATACATTTTTCAAATATATCAAATAATATTTATGTAATTTTGTTAAAATTTAGCTGTTTACGATTGTTCAACCAAAGCTTGGCAAACATATACGGCGAATTGTAAAAATAATATGGGAAAACAAACTGCATTCAACTATGAAATGACTTTTAGTAAATTCTATTTAAATATTTAAAACCTGACATATGTATAAGAACTACTGCATACTTTAAGGTGCCTTGGCTGCAGAAAGTCTTTAAGCAGCTATATCTTTCGCTATCTATCATCTAGCTTGACGTAAAACTGAATTATGGAAGCTTATAACAAATTGTATTTCAACAGCTAAGTTAACATAGATTTTCATCCGTATGGTGTTAACTTTTCTATGGCATTCTAAAGACTCTAGCTCTTTTATTGTAGAACCTACACTTTTTAGAAATTACAGAAGCATTACAAAAATGCAAAATAAATGAAAATATATTACTTTCATCTTTCTAACAGCTTTCGCTTTCAACGCAGCACCATTAACCCTTGTACTCCAGCTGACCTTATGCAGACAGGTACTGGAGCAACCCCGTTTGACATCAGCGGGCATTCTCTAGGCACCTATTTCCCAGCCTACGCATGTCCTTGCAGCTTCGCTTTGTTTTCTCTTTTCTTTTCCTTTTTTGTCATATTTAATCAATTAAAAATGTGTACGTACGTGCACATTTGTGGCCCCAAATGGAAACAACGCGTCCCAAGCCTGTGGAGGTTGAGGCATGCCACAAACCGTCCACAAGGCGAGGCAGACAGCGTAGCGGCTGTTGGAGAATATAGGGTTTGGGAGAAGCATTTTAATTTCAAAATAATAAAACCCGACAAACCTGCAATACCCCAAACCCTGCTGACAATGACATGCAATTGAAGCGACCCGTGCAATGCTGGCAATGCCGGGCTTTTGTCTAATTGTCGCCCGGCTTTGGCTTTGAAGGGATCAAGGAGGTAGAAGCGCGGAACACTGAGCACCGTTCCAGCATAATGCAGTACCAGCGCCAAACGGTTCCCCAACGACTGTTGAGCATGTAAAATACTCGCATATGTTGTGCCTTTTGTTAAGGGGTTTGAGGTCGGTGTGCGGCCTGTCACACAGGCAGACTACTCCAACCTGCCAGATGTGGCCTCAGCCACGTCCTCGTCCTCGTCTCCATCCCCGTAATCGTGCGGCTTCTATCCGTGGGGTTTTGGCTTGTGTTGGCAAACAAATTACGACTGTCATTTTCAAATCATTTGGGGCCACAACGTGCCGAGCCCCTTAAATGGTCAACATTTGTTGGGTGTCTGAAATCCAAATGAACAGAAAAACATATTACATTATGTAATTACACATAATAAATACAACAAAATAGACTGTAGCTGTTATGCAATGTTTCAAATAAGGGATTATATCATATTAATTGCAAAATAAATGCTGAATCCAGGTTTGGCAACCAATTCTAAAACCTGCTTAATGAAAACCATCGATTTTAAACTCTAATGAAATATGTTGATAATTGTTGCCATAATAAAAAGATAAAATTGGAAATGTTTAGATATTTCTCTAACTGCTAACTGATTATGTTACCATAACAATTAAGCTCCAGATAGCTTACAGAAAAAAAAGGATTTTTAAAGCAAATGCTTAGGTATTAACTTATACGGAATACAAATGATTTGTGTAAATGAAGTGAATGAATCGAGCAAAAAAGTATTAAATTAAATGTATATAAGTTATACAAGTGTCTGGGTGAAATATATTCGACTACACTGATGATTAGCAACTATAATAAGTTCGGCTCAAGTTTTTGATACCTCAAGTTGCTGACCTAACGAAGCCTATGTAGCTCAAGATTGATGTACTTGAATCAAACTTGTGGAAAAGTTTATTTATTCTTCCTATGTAATTTGTCTACAAAATGAATAAAAATAAACAAATATTTCTAATTCTTATTTAAATACAAATTTAAAAGTGTTAAACGCATAAGCAATTGAACTTTTCTCTCTGTATTTTGGTATCGTTTTGGCTAAAGACAACAGGCCATTTGCCAAATTTTGTTGTACTACAAATGAACTGAAATTTGCCAGCACAAAGTGGTTTTTATGTGTTTTTATTTTCGATACGAGTGTGTGTCTCTGTGTGTTTGTGTTTTTTTTTGCCGACTATAATAATAACGAGCAAGTGTAAATGGCAATATAAATCAAATATGCGGCAGACGCAGCAGTTCACCTACATGCCACCTACACCTACCTACTGCAGCAAGCTATCTTCTGCAACAACCACAACAATAGTGAGAATTGTGTGCCGCATTTCAATTGAAATGTGCGCACATTTGCACTGGGGGGACATTACAACAAAAAGGTGAACAAATAATAAAGAAAATATATAAATACAAGTATATATATAGAAGAAACACACACAAACACACATATACACAATTTATGCTATAATTTTCTTGCTTTATGTGCTATCTGGGGCGTGGCAAAAGAAAAAAAAAACAACAAAAAATTGGCAAAGCCAGAGAGGAAAAAATATATGTATATGCGGTGTATATTTTTCGTGTATGATTGCAACAACACTGAGAACACAACACACACCCATTTGGTATATGAGATGATAACAATCATTTTGAGTGTTTGCCTCATTTTCAACGCACCCATTTTGTGAGTGAGTGTTTGACTATAAGAGTGTGTATGTGTGTGAGTATGACTTTGTTTTGTTTTTCGTATATTTCGCAGTGGGAAACCTCCGCACCGTTAACAAAATGCATTAACATTAACGCAGCTCACTCAAAAAATTTGTGCTTTTCGTTGTTTTTATTTCAGTACACGAAATTATTTAATTTCCTGCAACGCCTGCTCACAATTTGATGAGCGACTGTCAGGGCTGTCCGTGTCCAGGGTTGCCAACTTAACGTTCCGTGCGTCTGTAAGTCTGACCATCCCTCTGTCTGCCCCATGATGTTGTTCTGCCCTTCTACACTTTCCGTCAAAGTTATGATTCCCTCTTACTCGCCATTTTGGCATGCGTTAAATTTCCCGGTAAATTTCCGTGAGCGCAAACACGGAAAATTTCTTCAACATGTTTTTTTTTTCTGCTCTTTTCCTTCTTGTTCTTTACCAACGCTTATCGCAGCCAAGTTAATGACTATGTGGGTCATTAGCATTTCAGGAGTGTGCTGCAAAACCCAAGCGAAAGTTTAGTACTATTCTTATTTAGGGGATGTACCAAAAGCTCAAAGGAAAATGTAAATTTAAGATGAGATGACATGAGATTTAAGAGCCGCAGCGTTATCAAGAACAATAAAAAGTACCAGGGCTTTTTTCTAATATATTTGAAATAGAGCTTTTTAACTTTAGTCAAAGTTGAATTTTTGTCAACGAATAAATTCAATTACCACATGACAACGAAATGTATTTTACTTTATTGTACATTTTCAATTTGTCAAACTTAAAACTGAATATTTACTCGATAACCTATAGACATTCTAGCCCGAGGAGGAGGCATTCAGTATGGCATTCAAAAGTGCATTCAAAGAGCATTCACTTTGAAATCAAATCTGTTTGTAATAATAATAATCAAAAGCAATAAAAACACTAAAAGCAACAGAGTCGCAACCTCAAGTTGCTGCATTTGTGCTGCTGATGCTGATGCAGATGATGATGATGATGTTGATGATGTTGATATGATATACAAAATTGCATTTATAAGCAATCATGTCAACGCCCAAAAGAAATATGAATAATACGTATGTTGTAACAGTTGGGCTGAAAAGTCCGTATCGTTTAATAGTAAAACTAACTTTTTTGTCAAAATTCGATTTTTTTATTCAACGTAGTTTCCCTTGAGGGCGATACAGCGAGTATACCGATCTTCCAACTTTTGGATACCATTCTTGTAGTACCGTTCGTCTTTGTCCTCAAAATAGGCCTCAGTTTCGGAGATGACTTCTTCATCGGCGTTAAATTTCTTTCCAGCGAGCATTCTCTTGAGATCTGAAAACAGGAAAAAGTCGCTGGGGGCCAGATCAGGAGAATATGGAGGATGCGGAAGCAATTCGAAGCCCATTTCATTTAATTTTGCCATCGTTTTCATGGATTTGTGACACGGTGCATTGTCCTGGTGAAACAGCACTTTTTTCTTTTGCAAATGGGGCCGTTTTTCCAAGATTTCTTCCTTTAAGCGCTCCAATAATGCTATATAATAGTCACTATTGATGGTTTTTCCTTTTTTGAGGTAGTCAATGAAAATTATACCATGCGCATCCCAAAATACTGACGCCATAACCTTGCCAGCTGACTGTTGCGTCTTTCCACGCTTTGGAGTCGGTTCATCGCGTGCAGTCCACTCGGCTGACTGTCGATTGGACTCCGGAGTGAAATAATGAAGCCACGTTTCATCCATTGTCACATATCGACGCAAAAACTCTGACTTTTGACGATTGAACAGCTTTAAGCACTGCTCAGAATCATCCATTCGTTGTTGCTTTTGGTCAACTGTGAGCTCGCGCGGCACCCACTTTGCACAGAGCTTTCGCATACCCAAATATTCACGAGTGATAAGTCCAACGCGTTCCTTTGATATCTTTAGAGTGTCAGCTATCACTATTAACTTCACTTTGCGGTCTTCCAAAATCATTTTGTGGATTTTTTTGATATTTTCGTCCGTAACTGCCTCTTTTGGACGTCCAGAACGTTCATCGTCCTCGGTGCTCATATGGCCTGTACGGAATTTAGCAAACCACTTGCGAATAGTAGCTTCTCCTGGAGCAGAGTCCGGGTAACACTTATCAAGCCACTTTTTGGCATCAGCGGCATTTTTTTTCATGAAAAAACAATGTTTCATCAACACACGAAATTCCTTACTATCCATTTTTTTCAAAATACCAAAAGTAGCTTCACCTAAAATGCTATATCTCAAAAACTATAAGTTTGACACCTATGAAACTTTAACATATATCTTTAAAAGGTTGGTACTCTTCAAAAATGATATAGATTTTATTCTACTGGCGCCCTCTAATAGAAACGATACGAACTTTTCAGCCGAGCTAGTAGTTGTCGCTTGTCAGACTGACGCCACAAGTCAAGTGGCAAGTGGCACGGAGCATGTACTAGGGTACAGGCTGCACACAATAAAGGGGCCAATTCGACACACAGGGAGAGAGAGAGCGGGAGAGAGAGAGTGAAAGAGAGTGGAACATTTTGCCAAGCGCCTTTGGAAGTTTCACTTCACACCTACGACATGAAATAGAAACGGAAGTGAGTGTAAAGCATACAGGAAATGCATTCTGACTGTCTGATGTCGCTTGGTGGGTGTTGCCACTGTAGCAGCTTGGAGTTGGGAGGTCTGACTGCCCTCCTCCCCCTTCTCCCCCTTCTTCTGCGTCTTCAGGTTCTTTGGTTTTGGGGGCGCCTTCTGCAAGGAAGACAACTTTTTGCTCGACTGACGCTGAGTGAAGCGTCAAACTGTAAACGCTCCCTGAGGGCGACATGTGTCGTGACATTGTTGAGATTCTCAGAGCAACAGACTTTACTTTGGGGTTTTGGCAGTCGACATAAAAGTTTAAGTAAAAGTAAAAGTATTGAAAGTAGTTATTCAATGGCATGCACAAACTACATTACTCAATTTGTTGGAAATATATCTGGATATTGGGAAATCTTTCACAGATATTGATTTACAACTACAATTTGATGTTGAGTAATTACTCTGCCCTACACATTTGTTCGGTCATTTGCATTCGAAGCTTCTACATACAGTTTCAAATTACTTTTAGCCTTTGAGCTGATGACCACTTTGGCCGATATTCAATCTGTGGCAGCTAGAGAGATAGCCTTGCCCCATGTCCATGGCTCATGGCCCATGCCTCAAATCGACTGACGATGCTGACAGTTGATTGAACACTTTTGAAATGACAAAAACGCCCCACGGGTGACATTTCTCAAAACACTTTACGTTCAAGTTCCCTTCCCTTGCCACTCTCCTTCCCCCCGCTTAGGTGTTGCAACCTTGATTTACGGCATTGCCTGAACTTGGCCGCGGGCTGGACCCAGCATCCAGGATCCGAGATTATAGACTGAGAAATGGTAGCTGGCTTTTTGCATTTGCATCGCGCTGTGAAACCCGCCGGCCAATCATTAAAACGTCTGCATGATGAGTTCCCTTCCAAAGGTTGCACTGTAGCTGTAGCTGTAGCTGTAATTGGAATCAGAGTTGGAGTAGAAGTGCTCTCTCTTCCTTTCCTTCACTCTCTTTGTCTCGCTTGCTCACTCTCTTTCTATCTATCTTGTGGTTTTAAATTACCATTTTAATGCTGCCGAGTGGCGCTGATTGATGTGCTCTGCACCACTCTGCACCACTGTACGCTGTGCACTGTGCACCACAACTCGATTGCAGTTGGCAACCAAAATGTAAATGGCTTTTCTGCAGCGTTTTTCCAGCTAACAAGCTTTTGGCATTTTGTCGTCGGTTCTCTCTAACGTTATTCTTTTATTTCCCTGCTTTAAAGGCATAAAAACTTTAATGTTGGCTATAAAAAAAAGAAACCGTTTCCACTACACTGCGCTAAACAAAACAAAAAGAAAACAATCATTTTAGGAACTGTACACTTAAAAAAAAAATTATAAACAACAAGAATTTAATCAAATTTATATTTTACAAACATTTTTGGATTAGTACAGTAGAAGTTTAAAGAGATTTTAGCATTGCAAAATAAATTGACAAACAATATTAAAATATTACATTTAAGTCGAAATAATTTCATTTGGTTTGGTATTCCAAATAAATAAGTCAACTTGTTGACTAGCTTTCAGATAAAAGCAATTTATTTTCATAATAAAATTAATGTATGTCTGATTAATAACTGTTTACAATAACTACTAATAACATGTGGTTTAATTACATCAAAAAAAAGATTTTTCAAACTATTAATAAGAATTTAGTTTTATTTAATGTTATAATAATACAAAAATAGTACATTGTTAAATACATAGTTAGAATAAATTTAAAAACAAAATTTTTTTAGACGCTAAGGCGCTTTTGCAGTAAAATAACAACAAAAATTTTTTTTTATCATTTTTGAAATATTCGAAATGTTTAGTATTCACTGCATTTCTCTTCCAACTAACTAGTGTTTTCCTCGTTTTACTATTTAAAACTTTTATAAATTGTTGACAGCTCTGGTGATTCTACACTGAAGTTCTTATTATTTGCAATCTATTTTTTAAATAGAAAGACTTGCTTGATTTTCTTTCACTGTACCTATCTCATTCTCTCTTTTAGAATATTTATTAACAGCTACTTTGAGACACTTCATTAGGCTCTGCTTCGCTGCTGCTTTCACTGCTGCTGTTGCTGCTGCTGCTGCTTCTCTGTCGATTTGAGTTATGTGATAAGCCAACCGCCCACAAGGCTCCACCTTGTCCCATCGACAGCTTCTCCACTTGGTGTGCCCCTTGTTGCCTCTTGTTGCTTGCCACAACGTTTTGACGTGGTCGCCGCGCTGATTGAGCGCAAGTGGCGCGCTGACTGACAGAATGACAGACAGACAGCCAGACAGTCAGACGGACAGACACTTTGGGCTTTTACCCCCAACTAGCCGTTTATATACATACAGTATAGTAGAGTATATACACATTTAAATATACATTTGGGTACATCACTTGGAGTGGCTTTTAAGCAGCTTCTGAAAGATGCGCAGCGCCCGGGCCACGTCAAAAGTGTCATCGTCCATCTGTACTCCCCTACTTTCCAACTCTCCCTCCTCAGGCTGTCATGTCTCCTGCCGTGTAGCGAATGTTAATGAGCTGTTAAAACTCAGCGTTCGTCGTGAACGCATCTCCAAATTAAAAACTGCAGCAACATTGTATAGTTGGGGGGATTCACTCAACTGTTAGTTAACTTGTTTTGTGCCTAGTTTTTCTGTTCGTGTTTTGTTTTATTTTGTTTACCATTTTTGTTGTTTTGTCACGGCTATAAATAGTTTCATTAGTTCGTTTACAATTGGCCAGCAAACAAGACTCATAAACGCCTCTCATCCAGCGGGGGAAAATGCGTAGGCCACTGACTGAGGAGCATTTAATGGCCAGAATGCTAGGTGATAGCTACTAATGAGCCTAGTCTTCGAAACCCAATTATATGACAGTAGCTATTCATTATGAATCCAGTATTCGAATAGTTAATGTAGTTATGGTAATAGCAACTAGTTCACTGAAGTTACAAGGATAACTAAATGTCGCTTCGTTTATCAACAAAAGTTTTTCTAGAGTCAAAATCTATTTATGAAATGTAAATTGAACGTTTTAAATTATGATTTAATTTTTGACAATTTAAGATACTGTACTTAAATTGTATTGTATCATAATAGCTATATAACTACACTCAGAATCATTTTGTTTGAAATATTTATTCATTAATTGTATTAAATTTTAACTACATAAACATAGCAAAGGAAATGCCATCATAATAAGATTATCAACTTTAAAAATTAATTTATTTTATAAAAGTTTTGGTATATTTCTACAAAATTTACAGATATATTTATTTGTACTATATACTGTTAAGGAAAAAGTATTTACATTTCAATATTTCATGCTGCAGTACACCTACAAAATGTTTATTAATCTTTAACTTTCTGCTTTAGTCTTTCTATCTTTGTTTTGGTTTTTCTCATATTCTTTTTCCCATAGGATTATCACTCTATAATTATGCAATTTTCAAGCTATTAACACTTAACTCTTAAATTTGTTAACACACCCTTCAACATGGCTAATTTGAAAGCCTCTTAGCAGTTGCTCCATTTAAGTAAATCACAGTAAATGAGCCGTATATGCAACTGTCTTCACTTGATTGCCCCCCTCAACCCGTCTATTGCTTTTCCGCTGAGAACTTCTAAAGTTTCGCCCCCGCAATGCGAGTTTCTCAAGTGTCTTGTATGACAATAAGCTGGAACTTGTGTTGTGTTTGCACTCGTGTCTCCTATAGGAATGTAATCCAATACCTCCAAGTTGTTGTTGCTGTCTTCAGAGGGCGCTTAAGCGGCTTCTGTATGCCAAACACTTTGGACCCAATGCGGCAGAGTAACCAAATACACCATAGAGTAGATACAGCTCTGGTCTCATATTACCCAAGTGAATTGAGTGCAGTTATTCAGCATGTACCGGGTTATGGCTCTTAAATTAGTTGGCAATAACCGCTGGGAAATGCTCGAGACGAAAGTTATACAAGTCTTAACTGGCTGGGGGATTTGCTCCCCAAACAATTTGTCTGTTCTACAAATTCTGTGGCGTTTTTCTGGCAATTACTTGTCTAAAATAATTGGCCATGCCGCAACATTGAAAAAAAAATATGAAAAAAACAAAAAAGGCAAAACCGAAATAGAAACAGAAAACTGCAAACCAGACGTCAAACAATCAAAAACTGTCTGCTGGCTTTGACTTTGCTTTGATTTGAAGCTACGACTTTGACTTTAGCTTTGTTTTTTTGGGCTGAGGGTAACTTGTTAGGGCAGCGATTTCCGTTTCCGGAAGAACTGCTACTATGACTGTGACTGTGACTGGCATTGCAATTGAAAGAAAAACAAAGCGTGGAAGGATTTAGCAGCAATCACAGTTTCAATATTAATAGTGTGCTGACCATTTTCCTCATTTGCCAGCAGCCTTTTTTCACCCCACCCATCACTTACCCTGCGGCTGAATGCTCAGCATTTTTGCTGCGTGGCTGCTTTTGGCTTTCATTTCATTTTCAGTTTCAGTTCGGTTTCAGGGCCAGTGCCAGAACCAGAGTCAGAGCCAGAGCTAGTCTCAGCCCTTTTGTGCACACCGCAGACATTGGCAACAAACAAAGCGTAAATCGAAAAAGCCACCTTCAATGTCCACACCCATAAAAGAGATTTTTATTTGCCGTCTATTGACGTTATTGACTGACTGTATGGCATTCAAGGCTGCGGGCGAGAACCGAATGCCACTGTAGCCAGGATCCAGCTGTGACCACCAGCAGCAGCGGGACAACATCCTTGTTCACAGCATGAAAGAAACGAACATAAAAATAATATTCGCCAACGCTTTCCTTTTCGTTGTCGTTTTCTTCCTTTTCCATTTTGTTTCCCTTCCCCCCTAGTCCTTGCTTATCCCCTCTTTTGTGTTTGCATTTTAACTCTCATTTTCAATATTCATTGCCTTTTTCTCGCTGTTGGCCTTTTATTCTTATTTGTGGCCAGCTGAAAATTATGTAGCATTTGGATTTACTCGGGCTATTCTCGGAAAAAGCAAAGTCTAAACGATTCCCAGTAACCATAAAATAAGTGAAAGCGTGTAAAATGCACCTGAGCTGCGTTTTAGATATACCAGACAATGCCCAGACACTAAGGAATGGGAATTTGGCAATGGGAAATGGGATATTTGTAAAAAAAATTCAATCTCTTGTCCCCTTTATGATCGGTGACAGCTTTTTGAATGCCTTTCAATATGCTTTTATTGCCCCATGTAATGGGTAATATTAAAGATTTAGCAAAGTAAACGATATTTTATGTTTTGCGTAAATATTTAACATTCAGCTTGTTAAGTTATGACGTTCAGGTTTATTTCAGTCTTGACACAAATCAAGTTCTGAAAAGTCTATTATAATAAGCGGCAATTATTAATTAGAATAATGCTCATTAAAAACTTGTAAGGCGAATAAATTCAGCATAATTTGATTGCAGATACCAGTGAATAAGATGGAGACAGATAGAGGTAATGAGCGAGACAGATAGAGAAAGAGAGGCAGAGAGAGAGAGAGAGAGAGAGAGAGTGCAAACCAATTTAATGAAATTGCCAAGAGACAGTCAGTCAACCAGTCAAGCTGTGTCAAGCCTCGCTGCTTATCGATTACATCTCGTCATGCGTCTGACGCCCACACAGACGCACAGACAGTTAGACAGACAGACAGAGAATATGATGGGGAGACAGAGAGAATGAGACAGAGGAGTTGTAGGGGATTGGGGGAGAGACAGAGAGGGAGTTTAGCTCTTGCTGAAGGCCGACGTCGGCTTAGTGTTTTGGAGTGTGGCAAATAAATTGACATTTATCTGTGTGTAACAAGATCAAGTATACGCAACGGTGCCCTCTAGAGTCTGTGGCTGAGCTGAGCTCTGATTTTGTGGCATATACTCACTTACCACGCGTTGATACTTCTGCCCTAATGATGCATGTGCAGGGGCTCTGAAATTAAAACGGCATGCGATTCTAATCGCAACACGGCGTATGAGTAATATATATTGCGTATACTCAATCTGACCTCGACACACGCTAACAAATTAAAACGGAAACCAAACTGCCAACAGAACTCAAGAGCGGGAACAAGAAATCATTATTGGAGCGGGAACTAGTTATTTTGTTCCCTAGTTCCTTCACTCACATTGAGGTTAACGTGCGTCATGTTCTACTTAGAAGAAACTACCGTCAGCTACTTGACATTTGATTTGCCGATTAGTGCATCAAAGTCTCAATGTGTGTCAGTTGTGTACATGTGTATGTGTGTCGTTACATTTGAATTGCAATTGCAAATTACGTCTTTGTTGAAAAGTTTGCGAACAAAAAGTTGTTGCTAGCCAAAGATTGAACTGATGAAAAACCACAGCGAGGGCTACACTAAACATGCACTCAAGAACTAGTTTATTTTAGGTTTAAGTAAATTCATTTAATGAAAAAGCAAACTTCATATCTGAACTATTTTATCAAATATGTATTTGAAATTTATCAAATTGATCAATTTCCGATGTAGAGTAGTTCGCAGTTCGATCATTTGCTTAGTTGCTGTGCAGCCCTGTGTCCATATGCGTGTGCTGAGCTGTCGCGTAGCACTTCTTTGCGGTGGTTATCAGACATCGTGTGGCACGTTGCACATGCAACTTGTTAGCTGCCGTTTGTTGGCTGCTTAGTTAAGTTGTTGCCACACTTGACAGCGATGAAAACTTTGCTGACAGCCTCAACCAAAAGTACGAACTACATAGTAAGTTGCCAGCATGATAGACTCGTGTGTTTTTTTTTTTTCTCTTCAAATTAACTATTATGCGACAAAAGCATGTAAAGTATTGAATAACATTAAGAGGCAGACCTCTTTAATCGACTCAATGCACAGAAACCCAATTAAACCAGCTGATTACTCATATATAAGCAATTATTTTATAACATATTTTGCCTCAATAAATATTTTGTCTTAAGTGAAAATTGTTTGTTGCATAAGCAAACCTTCAATTAGCACTGCTAACCCAGTTTTCCCTTTCACATTCATCTCTTTACAGAACTATGCCATAATTGCCAAGAAGATAAATGTAGAGCAGCTCACATTCACATAAGCCAGGCCAAACGGTAAGTGAGTATAACACAATTTATACACGGAAATCACACCTAAAACCAATTTGGAGCTGAAAGTCAGAACTAGGTATAGTATCTTAAAGCATTTGCCATCAAATTTCCTGTCTCCAAAAGCAAAAAACTGATAGGACTTTAATGCAACACGGAAATGCGCTTAACGAACCGGTGCAAACCGACCGAATAAAATCCATTTGCAAAAAGTTCTTTTCCATTTCCGCAAAAGGTACAAAAATAAAATCTAAGAACGAAAAACTAGGAAAATGCATTGAAGATAACTAACCCATTACTGCAGTTGAACCTTGACATTAAAACCAGTCTAGAGTAGTAACAAATAATACATATATGTAAGTAACTTTTATGTTAAATTGTTTCATTCATTTCTTAAATATTGACAGTGTTGCTCTTCTGTTGCTCGTGTTCATCAAATAATCCTGTCAATTGTACACAATCGAGGCATATGGCTGACAAAGTCGGTTCTTCTGCTCATTTGCATGTTTTATGATTATTTACAGACTTTTGTTGCTTTCCACATTTGTTGACTAGCACAGAAAAAAAAAAAAATTCTCAAAAGATTTAAATGTATTTGCGTTGCCTGACAACTCTGTCAAACTGGCAGACTGTTAGACTGGCGACTTAATGAATTTAAATTACTTTTACGTGCTTTGGCTTCGCTTTTTTACTCCGAATGCTCTGCAAATCATGAATAAATATATTTTATGCGTAAATATAATTCAATTACCAACATCAGAAAAATGTATATATGATTGGTTCTATGTCTGCCACACATATTTGTAGGTACCACTTCCATTTAGGGTCGTTGTCAGGCAGCTGCTTTGGGCCATTTGATGGCTACAAAAATAAATAAATAAGAAGCTGCCAAAAATGTGAGAGCCAGTAACCAAGCTGGATCCAACCGAGAGGACACTTTTTGGGCACTTCATTGATTTTCATTGATTTTGTGAGAGTTATTTTTACAGAGGCATTTTTATAGTATGGGTTTTTAGCATCTCTCCTTTGTGTCGATGGGCAAATAATTTATTGATTCGTTCGTCCTTGAGTATTTATGGCGCACAACCTGCTCAAAAATCTGTGCTAAGACCCACAACGAGTTGTTCTCTGATTTTAGTCAGTTTAAAGAGTGTTAAATTCATGAGCAGACTAAACTAGAATAGTTCAATCGTAGTTGATTTTGTATGTCTCATAAATAATATAAAAAGGGTTTAGCTAAAACTATTTATGGTATTTCATTAAAATTAATTTTTAAAATAATTATTAAAGAGACGGAAACGAATTGGTTTTGTCGAATTTGGTGCAAAGGGTCTAATATCCAAAAAATGTTTAGCATAACGTGTGTAGAATTATAAGGAGTCTAGTCTTTAAAGTTAGTGCTTACTGCTAATTAGTCTGCTTGGATTATTTTTTATAAACATCTCTTTATATCAACTAATTTTAGCAAAATTAATTAATAATAGGTTAAAAATGTGAATTAAATTGATGTCCAAATTTGAATTGACAAAAATAAATTTTTCTTCCGTCTGAATGCCTGAATGTTCTAAATGTTCCTATGCGAACTAGCCTCTCCGTTTTAAGGCTATCTTCATTAGATTGAGAATATCTTCTTTTTTTCTTACTATCTTTATTTTATTTACTTTTTTATTGCCCTTATTTAATTTAGCAAACTTACATATATATATTTTCCACTCTTAACATATACAACAGCTTCATGATAATTTAGTTCATATACATATATATTTGAAATACTTACACTAAATTCTCCAAATACTTATGGACTGCAGAGTCTCTTTTGTCAAGTTGGATTCAGTAAAAGTTCCATAAATCACTCAGTGGACTCAACAGGTTGCCATTGGCCCAGTCAGTCCCAATAGTCTGCCCATTTTTCAAGTGCCTGCATTCAATTAACAGTTGAATTTATGTATGGGGAAAAGTCGGGAAGCATATCCCACACCCCTCCAAAACTCACACACACACACACACTCACACAGTACTCCACATTCAGTCGAAAATTGTTCGTATCAACTGCCAACTGCAATTAAAAGGCAATGAATTTTGCTCTTTCTCTTTTCCACTCCCTCTCCCACTCTCTCTTATTTCGCTCTGCCATTGTGTGGGAGTTTCTCTGCTTGTGGGAGGCAGCGAAAAGAGGGCGTGGCTCGGCGTTTGCCTTGAAAGTAAAACACTTAACTTAAATTGTGCTCAACAGCTGGAAATGAATGGCAGAATGGATAATGGTAAAAATTAAACGCGCTTTGCTTTAATTTTCAGCATCATTTTCCCCACCCGACCTTATCCATGCCTTCCACCCCTCCCTGTGGGAAATTCAAATATTTGGTGTCTCCCAATCAAAGTGATTATAATTTATCGATTTCAGTGGCAACATCTGTCTGTGGAATATCTAAAAATAGTTTTATGCATGTTTGATGTGCATTTTATACATTTTATTTACATTTTTCGACAAAAACAAAAAAAACAAAAACAACTCGTGCCCCCCTCTGTTATCTTCCACTTCGAGCCCCTTGTCCACATTCTGTGGAACATTAGCCAAAGCTGCTGCTGTGTCGCCCTTTTGGCAACACATTTCACATTTTTCATTATTTCCACATTTTATGATAAAGTGAAATTTGAAAATGTCTTTGCTTTGTTCTTGTTGTGCGTTGCAAGCAGCTGTCGCTGCCACGCCCCTTGTCCCTTGTTCCATGTTCCATGTGCCATGTCCCGCGTTTCTCACACCGCCCACCTGTCAAGCTGGCAGCTTGCTAATAAAATTATTAACGTGTAAATTCTTGCGACTTATTTAGCTGCCAATTAATAAATTTTATATTCATTTGGCCAGTCGTTTGTTTTCTTTCTTTTGTTCAACGCATTCCATTTCCCCCCACCTCTACTTTTCCCCCGCTATATGTGTGTGTGTCTGGCATATTAATGAGCATTTGTTACATTTTCCCCTTAGAATTTATGCGTTCAGGTTAAATTCTTGGGATTTCAGTGACGCTTTATTCTGTTTGTTCATTTGTGAAATTAATTTATGTTGCTGTCTGGAAAAGTCTTGCAACATCTTAGCCAAGATTGCCAAACAATGAAAGAGTTAATAGAAATGTCAAGAAGCTTACAATGTTCATAATTTCATAATTTAGCTTTTAAGTTAATGTTGCAACTGCAGAACTGTTTAAAAATTTGGAAAATTGTGGAAAAACTAATTTAAATCGCTGCTCTTTTTTTTCGGATAATGTGGGGAACATAAAGATTTAGTACGCTCTATACTCGTATGCATGTCCAGAATTTCAATTCCCTGAATTTGGCTGGGGTGGCCCATAAATAAGTGCTAGAAGTTTTACACCCGCCCACTCGGGCACGCCCTCGCATTAAACTTTGACCCATTTCGCAAAGCTCATTTGCATAGCGAGTCTGACTTGGAGTCGCACTCGCAGTCGCAGTCACAGTCTGTGCGATAAAAAACCCTTTCGAAATAAATTAAAAACGAAACGAAAATGTGGCTAAATATTTAAGTAGCATACACGTGTGGCAGACTGTAACTGTAACTGTAGTATAGTAACTCCAATCCCTGACCAGGGATACACTAGTTAACAAAGACTTCTTAAATAAGTTTCAAAAAGCACTCTAATTGTTATATGTTTATCCGTATAGCAAACATGGCGCAAACATAGAACTATGACCTGCCCCAACCCCAATCCCAACTTGAATCCCTGGCAGACCAATCCCTTAACCCGTCCTCGCGTGGCGCCATTGTGTCCCAGTCCCTGGCTGGAACATTGTTGGCTTTGGCGAATTTTTAATGTTCGCCACTGGCTCCAAAATGTATTTCACTCCATTTTTTATGTGCTCTCCCCACGGCTGTACACTGAACACACTGCAGCTCTCTCCGCCCTTAACCCTTGTCTGCATACAAATGTATTGCCGTGGAGTCCGACGAGGAAAAAAAGGTTTGCGTGCCAAATTATTGTGCCAGTGGCCTAAAGTTTTTTACACTTTTTGGATGACTTCTAATATTTTTTTCAATTTCTTGGCAGCAGCCAGAAAGCAAAGTGCGTTGTACTCGACTTTTTTTGGGCTGCCAGCGAAAATCGATACGATTTACTGGCGCACAACATGGCGTATGAGCAATGTGACGAGGTATGAAATAAATGGCACTAACGGGCTAAGTTCTTTAAGGTCAAATGTTTGAGCTTTGTTAAAGCAAAGAGAAACTGTTGCAATTGCTTAAGGTTCATTTTAATTAGATAACAGTAAACCAAAACTGTCTAGAAATGAATCAAAACTCTTGCAATCAATATGTCACTTAAACTTATCTTTATATTATTTATGGTTAAAGTGTCTTTTTATTTTCAAATATTTATAAATATTTGTTTGCTTTATTCAGCAACTTGTGCCGAAGCTCGAATGTTATTTGCTTGAATATTTAAACACAAAACAGCAGGCAAGAAAATTTCAAAAATGCTTTAAAAGCTGCCTGGGAAAATTACAAACTTTGCACACATGTCCCCGTTTCAAAGTAAGCGAACAAAATATTCTACTTTAATGTTTGTTGTTATACGCTACAAGAGGGAAGCTTGGTTTTATTCAGAGAAAATGGCAACTTAACTCTGTTTTCCAGGATAGCTCATAGTTCATCAATTTCGATTAGAGTTTTCCTTTTTGCTGGTGCCTCTTTTGCTTTGTAATGCACTAAGGTTGCTTTGCACCACAGAAAGCCATAACGAACATGAAAGTATAGTACAAACGAGTGTGCTCGACTCTAATATACTTCGATCTTTGATCCAAGACGCTCATTGAGATATCTATATATAGTACAGATATACACTTTCCGTTTAATGTAAATGATATACACAAACATTGCTTATGAACACTGTGTATAAATTAAGTATTAGTATTAAATGACTGAACAGCACAGAATGTTTTTAACTGCCTGCAAAGTTTTTAAGCTACTTGAAAATATCTATAAATTAATGTCTTAAATAAATTTTTTCTTGGTTCTTTAACCGATTCTGATGAGCTTTTAACATTCTAATAGCCCGAGCTATGTTTAAACAGAATACAATTATGTTATAATGAATAATATTACGATAGAATGACGAATAGGGCGTGATATTAATAATTAAAATCAATTTTCTACTGTGTGCAGACATATGAAGCCTACATATACACAACCAAAGTTTTCTGAACTCTTAATGTTCATACAGATATAGCTGTATTGACTCCACTATTAATGCTGATCAAGAATATGAATGGTTTATGGAATCGGAAATGTTTCGTTCTGCCTGTTACACATGTTTAACAAACTTATTATACCCCCGAAACAGTAAAAAGAACAAAGTTTTGTCGGGTTGAAGAATTTAAGATACTCTGCAGCATTTAATACATAACAAAATTGTGAAAGTATTTTGTTCATAAGATTCAGTAGTATATATATAGATAAACTTCTGGGTATAAAAACCCACATACATATGCATGTATCTATCTGTTACACATACAACTCTTGCTACAGAGTATACGTTGGAAACGGTGCACATAATGCAGCAGCGCCTCTTCAAATGGCTTAATAAGCAGCCACGAGCCAAAACACGAACAACAACCATAATATAGGGGCTATATCTAAACTTGTCTCGCAGTTGCAGACGCCGTGGCAGACGTGGCACTGGCAGACGGACGGACAGACGGACGGACAGCATGCAGCATGCAACGAGCGAAGCAGACGCCATGCGGCAAAATAAAAACCAAAAAACGCAATAAAATAGATAAAAACAACAAAAAAAACGCGGACTAGGTATTT
Organism: Drosophila tripunctata; assembly: GCA_035047385.1. Lineage (NCBI taxonomy): Eukaryota > Metazoa > Arthropoda > Insecta > Diptera > Drosophilidae > Drosophila > Drosophila tripunctata. The sequence continues at coordinate 14,229,866 of JAWNPS010000288.1, forward strand.
AAAAATATATATTGCCATTCGCCGGAGTAGGGAAACCGGAGCCAAGTGGCCGGGCACAAAATAATGCGACAATTGCATTAAGTGCACAATGGATGGAGACCGAAAAACCGAGAGAAATAGAGAAAGGAGGAAAGGGTGAAAGGGTGAAAACTTAAGAAAGACTGCCTGACAAATGAAATACTTTATGTTTGTATGCAGTTTTCAGTTTTTGCCGCTTAGTTTTACTTTTACCCTCCTAAAATTCGGCTTTTATGGCAGCAGTTTATGGTCGAATAATGCTTAAGAGCTAAAAGTATAACAGTATTTCTGTATAAAAACTCACTTTAAATAATCTATACTCAAAATTAACTACTGATTAGATTCTGGCTATTTGAATTAAAATAACAAGTTTTCTCAGTGGAATGCAACAAAATATCTCGCTCCAATGAACGTCTGCCGTAAAGAAAACACAATTTTGCATTTAGAACTGTCGTCCAAAGTACTCTTCAACCACTTACCCCTCTCTCACTCTTTCTATCTCTCTCTAACTGACCAACTGCACAGATCTAAACAGAAACAAAACTCAGCCTGTGTCTGCCAACAATTGCATTAATTATGCGTGCGGCAACATTTTGTGGCAAAGGCTTTTGCCAAATTGCCACAGCAGCAGCAATAGCGGCAGCAGCGGCGGTGAGGCAGGCAGACTTGAAACTTTTGCAGACACTCAATTATGTGGTCCAACTAATGGGGGTTAGATGAGGGAAATGGAACAGATGAGGAACTGCCTCTCCTGCCGGCTGACAGCGACGACATCAACAATTCATCTTTGACGGTGTCTTCGGTCTTGCGTCTTCTGTCTGCTGTCTTCTTCTGTCTTTCGAGAGGAGAACAGAAAATTGTGCGTGCCACACTTCAAAGCAGCACTCGACGAATCGGAGCATCGGAATCAGAATCAGTAGCTGAATCGGGCATGGAATCTGCAGCATTGTCTGCTGCTCCACGACGTTGCCTTTTCTGTTTGCCCATCCAATAACAGACTAGTACACTGAGAGAGGGTAGGCAGGGAGGTGGTGGAGGGAGACTGAAATGCTAATCTTGATAAAAATAAACGCACTCGGTCACGTTGAGGTGGAAAAGTTGGCGCGTCTCACGTTTTTCGTCGCATTTTCAATTTGCTTGGCATTTGCCTGGCCATTGTCAGTATCATCCTCTTACTGCTCCTAGCCCCTTACCCCCCTTTGTTCCCCCTTGACTGTCAACCTTGTTGGACCCTTGCTAAGTGAATATTAATATTGACTTTTTGCCTGTTTGCTTTCGCATAGTTTGCAAAGTTTTTCACCTTTGATTGCTACGCTTCCTCGCTTCAGTTTTCCATAGCGCTTGAATATGAATCTGAACCTGAAACTGAACCTCTACCTGAACCCTGACCTCACCCGCTTACCATTTGTGGCCTTAAAGTCAATGCGAATGCGGTCTTACCATTTTCTAAACTCATTCCCATGCTTTTTCTTCGATGCTTGCCTTTAAATTTATGTGCAAAGTTTTGTGCGTGGAGCGGGAAAGAAACGAAGATTGGAGGGAAACTACTGCTGTGGATTTTCCAACTGGTGGCATATACTCCCATTATCAGCAGTTGATGCCGATTCTGCTATTATTTTCCATTTTTATGACACTTGCGGAACTTGGGAACCTACAGCCCGTAGCGCATAGGATGTAACCTCGACAAAGACTGACATTTCCAGGTACTCTCGTAAGACACGCGTTTGGCTGGAGTTGCTTCAAACTCTGACATAAAAATAAATTGGCAAAAAAAGTGAAGAAAAAAAAATAGGTAAACACTGTCAATATAATTAAATGGAGCTTATAAAAAACGCAGTGTGACGTGACTTTACAAAGATTGTTGATTGGATTGTGGGTCATAAACCAAATGAATGTGTGAAAATAACGAGTATTTCGCTTTAAATTTTCACTTTTCATTATCCTGTCGTAGCTGTCAAAGCAAATCAGATATTTTCATTCCATCTCAATTAAAGTTTAAATCTTTTCAGTTACTCTTCTGCCTGCATATAGTATATTTAAGCCTATTATGGACCAATTTCGATGACGTTGGCCCCATTAAAACTGCCAGAGAGTAAAACAACAACCATAACAACTCCACAACTTGTTGGCCTTTGACGTAGACTTACTCAGCTGCCTTGGTCCTTGCCCTACACTAGCCGAAAGCAATGCTATCGTCCTTGCAGCTCCTTGAGAGCAACCGCAAGCGACGGCGTGCTATCAAAATATTTGCCACAATGAAATCATATTTGTGTGCCTTGTGCCGCGCCCCCACTTAGAGAAGCACCTGCCAACAAACTTGGGCAGAGTGGGATGAAAGTGGGAGAAGAAGGCATAGTCAAGTGAGGCTGGCGTGCGAAAGTTTATTAAAAACTTTGTTTGCTTTTTGCTATATTTTTTTTTTGAAAACAAACAAACAAACACACGCACACAAACACACACATGCATATATAGACAGAGTTACAAAAGCAACAGGAACAACAACAACAACAACAATGGGCCATGTGAAACTTAATAATTCACACGGGAGTGAATTTTTCACAATTTTCGCTTTTTGCCGCTGCCATGGTTAGGGGACGAAAGAGAAGAAGAGAAAGAGAAAGAGAGAGAGAGAGGGAGGGAGAAAATGTGCGTTTGGCTGGTTAGTTGACTCTGCTTCTTTTCGCCAATTTTATTGAAGCGTAAAATATGATCCAAGAACCGGCGACCAAACTGCCTACAAAACAGGGATAAAGAGGAAGCGAGTGTGTGGCTTACAGTTCAACAGTGTGTGTGTGTTCATGTAAGTGTATGTGTGTGTGAGCTTTCAACTTTTGTTGACAGTATGAAACCTCAAAAGTTTGCACTATGCTTTTATTATTTGTTTTACAGCTAGTTAAGGGCATTGTTCAAATTGCTGGCGTGTGCAGAACAACGGGGGAAAGCAAGGGTGAAGTGAAAAGGTTGCCGGGTGAAATGATTGTGGAAGGTCTTTTCATTGTTTGTGCTTGCCATATGCAAATCGTAAAGGAACAGACAATCAAACGGACAAACCACTGAAAGCGGTTTAAACTGCTGAAGATTTGCTTGTAATTTATTAATTACTTAATTGAGTGTTGACTCAAGAGCAAATATTTAATTTGAATAGAACAGTTATGAAGAGATTTGACTGCGAAATGTGAGTGTGTGCGAGAGAGGAGGAGTATTGATTTATTTTTGTACATGCCCAAAAGTAGGCAGTAAAAAGTTTAAAGCGACAAAGTGCTCATATTATAAGGCCAGCGCAAAAGTATGCAAGGATAATTATAGCTGCTGACTTGATTTATATTTACAAGTGCAAATTAGAGTAAATTTAAATCAAGATCTTAACAAATGTTTGTTTCTTTTTTTATACCACTATTCACTAGATTTAATATGCAAATTAGACTGCGACTACTGTTGCAACACCTTCTCCATGCAGTCGTAGGCGTCTTTCGGTTTTTATTTGGGTGCGTAATTCGTACAAAAAACTTTTGCGGCTGCTGGCAGTTTATTTAACACGCTCGCTTTTTAGAGGGACTCCACAAGATTTATGTGCATAAGTTGGCCGCTAATATTTCATAAAAGTCGAGTCACAGACAGAACCAAAATGCAGCGAACTCAGAGCACCGCAGCGAACCGAACCGAGTTTGAGTCAGAGCAAAAGTCAGAACTTGTTGGCCAATGAAAAGTGCTGACAACTTGCATAGAAAGTTGCTGACTTTCCAGACGTCGAGCGGTGAGTTTTGAGTAGAAAATTAAAATGGTATTGAGTTTTGGCTCGGCTGCATTTTATGGCTCAGATGCAAAGGGTCCGCGGTCCACAAAGTTTTGCATAATGCAGTGTAATAGTTATTCCCTCGAGATTAAAAGCTATTTAAATTGCATTCTATTTAAAAAGTACCAAAATTGTAGTAACATTTTCTCTTCTTACTTTCTTTCTATTGCAGCACACTGTCAGCAATGACGACCAATAATTGGTGATATTGCACCGCAAACAATTTAAATTGGAAACAAATAACTCAGTTATAGCAGCAGCAGCAACCACACTTGAAGGCAACAAACATCAACGGCCAAAAAGGCTTACCCACAAACCAGTAAAATGGCAAACCACAGTAGAAACAACAGCAACACCAACAACACAAACAACTTACACACAAAGTGGCAACACGACAGCAAACCTCCCCCTCTTCAAACTGCTCCCTGCCCCTCTAAATCATCGACATCATCGCTGTCATCGCTGCTGTTGCACGTTTGGCTGCTGCTGTTGCTGCTGCTGTTGCCTAGTTGCACGAACGCCTTCTGCCCCTCAAAGTGCCAATGTCTGGGCGGTGATGCCAACAGTCAGGCGCTGTGTGCGGACGCGGCACTGGAGGATGTGCCCATCCAGCTGAATCCGGAGACAAAGTACATCAATTTGACACTGAACCGTATACGTAATCTGCAGTTTACGCTGCCCTTCTACATGAAACTGGAGGTGCTGGATCTCTCGCAGAACATCATCGAAACGCTGGGCTCCAAAAACTTTGAGTACCAGACCGAGCTGCGTACTCTGAACCTCAGTAGGAACCTCGTGAGTGCCCTACACAAGCACGCCTTTAAGGGATTAACGAATCTGATGCTGTTGGATTTGAGCTACAATCGCATTGAGACAGTGCATCCCACCGCATTGGGGGATCTGGCGGCATTGATGGAACTCGATTTGACCAACAATAATATTGTTAGTCTGGAGGATAACTGCTTCAAGGGCATGCTGTCCCTGGAGGTGCTAGTGTTTCGCAACAATCGCCTGCTAGACATCCCAGCCAGCAATCTATGGCATCTGCATGCACTCAAGAGCCTCGACATGTCCGACAATTTGGTTGAGTTTGTTCGCAACGAGAGCTTTGAGGGTCTAAAGGAGCTGCTCGCTTTGAGTGTGCGGGGCAATGTGATGAGTGAACTGGATCTGAATGCCTTCGAGGGACTCGTCTCGCTGAAACATTTGGATCTATCGGATAACAATTTGACGGTGAGTTTCAAGTCATAAACAACATGGTGCAACTTGTCGTATACTTGTTAGATAAAATAATTTAGCATGAAACAGGCGGATGCCCAACACACACAGACACTACCACAGGCAATGCTTAAAATATTGTGGCAGCCCTTTACGCACTCACACACACACACACACACACACACGCACACAGATACGCACACACTCATATACATAAATCAGACACTTTGCTCTGTTGCTTGCGTAGTAAATCCTGTGACCAACACTTTGCAAAGCGGATTGCAGACGTCCTGCTCTGTGTCCTGTACTGTACTGTACTGTATCCTATATCCTTGGTCCTATGTCCCGTGTCCTGTGCTGGGCGGCAGCTTAAGTTCATCCTTCCTGGACTGCCTTTTGCATACGCAAAATTAATAACCATAACTTGCTGTTGCTGTATGAGTGTGTGTGTGTGTGAACTTCGCATGGATGGATGGAGTGTCCTTTTGGGCATGTCCTTTGCTATTTATGCACGCAAACATGTCCGTACCGAGCTGATTTTTGTTGCGTATACACTTTGTTTAGGCCCCTCGTCCATTCGTCGACATTTTGTGTTCCTTAAATACTCCTATCTGCCATCTTTCCCACATCCCACCAGTTTTCCTGCTTAAAGTTCAGTGTCTACTATTTTTTTTTTAACAACTCAACAGCTTTAAGCTTGCTTAGCTTTTAGGAACACAGATTTAGTAATACTACGTGCTGGTCTTGGATTATGGTTGAGCATGAACCTCAATGTAAATTCTTGGCATTATATATTCTTAAATTCTAATGAATATTTTGAAAAGTCCACTGTGGAAACTATGCAACAATTTGAAGCAGCATCCGTTTGCTAAAATAACTGGAGCTGATATATGGGATAGAAACTATGCTTATAGGTGCATTATAGCCACTGCCATCATGTCTGTGCATAATAAAACAACAATCTCAATAGGAAATGATGCTTTTGAGCGGCTGCAGCAAACGCTGTAGAAGGAGTTGGTGGAATGCAGTTTAGAAAATACCAGAACATGCGGCAAAGGTTAAAACAAAGTCGCCATGCAGCTCAAGATAAGCAGCTTCAAAAGGTAGTCAGCTGAATGTTTTTCATTCTCAGCAGAGAAAGAAGAAATAGTGGGAGTAGGGGGAAGGACCTGCTGCAGCAGGACACTCAGTTGCATGCCGTTGCATACCGTTTGCTGCACATGGCCATGCCAAACGGCACACGGCAAAAGGCACACGGCACACGGCCAGACCATATATTTCAACTGCAAAATGCCAAAAGGTATTTTAAGTAGTTTCGAACTGATTCCAAGCGCCATAAATTCCTCTGTCTGCTGCTGTTGCCGTTGACTACGCGCAGCTCCACCTGTTTTAGACTCCTTCATTCCAGGCATGTGCTTAGTGCTCCGGAGTCCTTTATCCCTTTTTAACGACCATAAATATATGTATGTAGCACTGTGCCTGGGTCCAGACAGGCAATGAGACATGGACCCAGAGCAGTACGCAGATACACAATGCATTCGTCAGGCAGTGGCCATAAGGCTGCCTCCTGTTTTATATGAATACCAGTGCTGCCCGTTTACATAAAGCACCATAACAACAACAACAACAACAACTACAACAAGAACGGCATCTGTGATTACATGATGCATAAAAATGCATTCATTCAGTACTTGGTACACTTATAACAACACACCCTTCTGTACCAATTCTTCTGACCTCCCAGTTGGTTCACTCTAATGTCCTAAACTGCTGCCAAGCCAATATTATGCTGATGTGTTTATGGTCACATACATAGGAGCACACAAAAGCCTTCGAGAGTGTGTGAAATTTTGTGGTTCTGAAAGATTAAGAGAAATTGATTTATGGCCAGGTATTGTTCTACATAAATAAAAGCATAATATAGAGAGTTCCGTTGTGTATTTATTTTGTGAAAAAGCCAACTACATAAATTTTTAATTGTGGCAATTATCACTTTATTGTTGATTACCTTTTAAATCTTTTGGAAAACCATTTTCTCCACAGTATGCAATTTGAAGCATCTTTAATTTTACAGCAACCCTAATTGTATGCAATGGAAAATATTCAACTTAAGCGAATTTAAGTTTATGTAGCATACTCTTCAGCGCTTACTTAATAAAAATTTCTAAATTAAAATAAAATATCTGTTGAATTTATAGAAATTGTACACTTTGCTTGATTTTACAGACATGGGTTTATATTCTATAATGGTCATAGGACCCTACATGCGATCGTTGAGCAATACGTACCTATTGTCTGCTCCTATTCAATGCAGAATATGATAATATTAGGTATAAAACAAATCCATTATTGATTGTGCTTATATTTGCATTGTTTTTGGGACAAGCACAAATGTTATGCCACGAAATGAATGCCAGCAAACATTTCATTTTCAATGCAAATTGCTTATGCGCAATTTTACATATTCCATAATACAACGAAAACATTCTGATCTATGTCTGCATATGCATGTATGCGTGTATCCGTGTTAGTGTGTGTGCTTTTGCGGTATATTGTTGTTTTCGATTTATTGTGCTTTTAGCTGAGAATTATGATTTTGCATTTTACGCATAAATATTATTGCACTCAACATTGCCGCCAAATAATTGCAAAAATATCACAACATATGAAAAGGGAATTTCTGAATTTATAATCAATTTATTTGTTCCTGCCAACTTTTCCCATTTGCATATACAAATACGATTACACACGGCTATTCATTCAAAAATGCATAATTGCCAGAAGCTTTTGTTTTTCAAACTGCGCTATTTGTTTATTGCATTTCTGTGCAAAGTCAAAGAAAAAAAGTTATTTGTTCAAAACATATTAGCTACTCAATTGTATAAACATAACAAGGACCTGCGGAAGAGTTTAGAATTGAGCTTTAAAATGTATATGCTTTTGTCTTCAACTTAATAAGTTTTATATGTTGTTGAATAGTTTAATAATCGAACTGTGGATACAAATACAAGTTTTAAGGTATTTATCAACATATAATGACCTCCTTTTTAGTGAATCCTTTTTTGACTGCTCGGCCAGTTCATTGCAAAGTCAAATAAAATATCCGATAAAAATTGGGCTAAAGTGGCTGCCATTTAGTCAAAGGGCACTGCAAAATGGGGAAATTAATTTTAAAAATCAAAGTCAATATAATTTCGCTTTCCTTTGTGCCACTCTTGCTGGCCGTATATATGTTTATACATACTTTACTTTCTCTTGATACCCTTTTGCCATTTCAACTTTCCACTTCCTTCTCTCCTTCAGACCTCTACAGCACTTTTCTCTTATCACGCTATTGCTGCCCCAATATTTCACGCTGCGCTGCGTGGGTAAACGAACTGCCCAAAGAATCAGCCTCCGCCCAATGCCACGCCCTTAACTCGTCCAAGCCTTTTAATTAGTCATCCACCCACGCTTCCTCGCCTCCCTTTTGAGTGCAACACAAACAGTGCAAAAGGGTTTAAATGTGTGCTGAAAATTGCCATTAGGTTAAACAATTGCAGCGCATGGCCTACATTGCGTATGCGTAATGCTTTTAATTTTTTTCCTTTTTGCCTTATGAGTTTGACTGTCTGCTGTACCCTCCACTTTCTCTTCCTTTCTCTCTCTTTCTCTGTCGTTCGCTTTTCGTTTTCCTCACGCAGTTCATTACGTTATCGCTGCCGCTTTTCGTGTCCGACGCTTGGCACGTAGCTTCCGACACGCGAGCAGCCCTAAGGAATAGGTGAGGAACATAGTGAGAAATAGGGTGAATAACAGGGTGACGGAGCGGCTGCTGCTAGGCAGAATTGTAAGACCATATACTTTGGAGAAAGTACAGTATTCTATTAGATTTGTGAGAAAAGAATGTGATTAAGAGCTTGAGACACAAAAATGTAGCAGATATGGCTTTATAGGCACCAAGCAGATCAAGTTTATTTTAAATTTAAGATAAAATATTTTTTTAAATTCGCATAACTCGATATGTATTTGAGATGTGTAAGCCCATCACGCACAATTTATTAATGGTATTGTATATGTTAACTACATCCGCAAACTTTTCACACGTCTTTCTATAAATGATTTGTTAAATTTCTGTTATTAGTAATTATGATAAAATATTTTTTAAAGAAAAATTTTTGTAGTTCGAATTTTATATTGATACAAAACTGCTACCCGGTCTTTTTCCGTCGACTTAGTCGACTGTTTCATTTCCATGCCATTTCTAGCCAAAAAACAGGCAAAAGCTTTTGAGCTTGCCGAAAACAGAGTGGCAGGAAAACCTTTTGCCACACACGCTCCAGACTGTTTGTTGTTGTTAGGCCCTAACAAATTTGTTGCTAGATTGATTGTATGGCCAACACACACATACACCGATTGGGTCAGACATTAGAAAATGGCGCTCGGATGTACATGACGTACATGACGTTTCCGCTTCCGCAGCCGCCAAAAACGGCGCAGCTCAAGTGTTTCACATTTTATTGTTGAGCAACAGAAGAGTCTCCTACTCTTTGAAACATTTGAAATGCCAGCGCTTTTAAAAACAAATAAAAACTGTGAGTGGGTTACAAAAACACAGGACAGGCGGGGAGTTGGTGTAGGGGAGAGGAAGCCACTACAGTGGCAACTATCAAATGCAGCCGCAAAACGCTTTTAAAGTTGAGTGGTTTGCATTAACATTTTATAAGCTCGTCTAACCCCGAAACTTGGCTATCACTATGCTTAAATGCTTGAAATAAAATGCTATTCGCCTTCTATTCTCAACAGTTTTACTCTCCTTTATTTCTTTTCAGATGGTCCCCACCCAGCAGCTCTCAAAACTTTCGAATCTCACTTATTTGAACTTGGGCGGCAATCGGTTTGCCCATTTGCCCGCCGTCGCATTTTTAAACTTGTTTCATTTGCGCGAATTGCACTTGAGCCGGCTGGACTTTCTGCAGCGTATCGATTCGAGGTAAGTTTCTATATCTTGCTGCACTTCAGAAACCCAACTAAAATAAACTAAGTGAAAGTTAAAGTTGTACTTTTAACAATGTTATGCGGGATTCATGTGTGTTTGCCTGTTTCTGAGAGATAAACTAGGTCAGTGGCATGCAAGGCAACTCAGGTCTCAGCAAATAGTTAAACAGAAACTACAGAGCGAATATCAACAAACTGTAGAACAGCAAACAGTTCACATCTTAATAGAGTTATGACATGTATTAACCAAACTATAAAGCATAGTTTTAGATAAGTGTTGAAGATTAAAATTGTTCAAAGTGTACTTGGGATTTATAAGATAATGTTTCACTAAAAAAGTTTGATATAATACTATAATAAAGAAATGGAACTATATATCCATAAATACCTAAGTAAACGTTTAATGCTTTAATTTAATAATAATACCACCAATTTTACTTCACAAGCAGCAGTCCCTTTGTATATATATTGAACTAAGATATATTATTATTAAAGAACAGAAAGTAGTCTTATTTTGAAGGACCCTGTACGGTGGACAATGCTTTTCTTTTGCTTACCAATCATCTGGTTCAATTGGCGGATCAAACTGATGGGCTGCAATTCCATTTGTAATCGCTTTATGCCCATGCGAATCTCAATAAACGACCTAAATGTAGCTAGCTATTTATGCAATTTACTTTGCAATATTTGCACGTGACCTCTACACACATACTAACACACTCCCGCACATGTATACTATACAGCTAAGATAGACACTTGAGCATGCCCAGGCTGCAAATCATTATTACTCAATGCAATCAATCATGTCTAATACGCTTTGGTAATAAGATGCCACCACACATACACACACACACACTTATTCGCACAATCAAAATGTCGAATTGCCGCCCTTTTCCCCTCTCCTTGATCCATGCTCTGCTGCAGACAGAGAGAAATGCTTTGCTCTCAATTCGAGCATATGTTAATTCAATAATTCCAGGCAATTTTCATATCAAATCATCATTGAACGCAGCTCTGTGTCTGAGCCATAGTCTCGTCTTGGTTGTCAATCAACCACCAGTTGGCTCCCACCCCCCTTCACAATCCCTTCTCACTCCATTATCTGAGTATTCCTTAAAGCGTTCACAGCAACATTAACATGACTTACATGGAGGAATTCCGAGTCATGCAAATGGATCGATGAAGAGAAACAGAGAAGGAGAGAGAGACAGAGAGTTAGCTGTCATTAAATCAGTTTAATTTTGTAATTTCGTTTGCTATTCTTGTATCAAGTTCCCTTCGAAAATTCCCCCTCAGCCATATACTCCGCTCTCATTCGGTACTTTCACTCTCTTTGGCAATTGTAATTGCTTTTGTTTGGTTTTGTTTGATTTCTGTTTCGGTCTTGTTGCAAACTTTTGTCTCGCCATTGTTCGCTGTCTGTCAAATTGTTGTTTGAAACAAATTTACATGCCACACACACACACGCACACACATGAATTACATTTTGCATTTCTCATTGGCAAATCTTTTCCACTGTGCCAAAATCTTTATGCTAATCCTGAAGAATTTGAATTTTCTTAAGCTTTTATTCTTTAATCACCTCAAATGAATTTGAATAGAATTGGGGGTGATTTTATAAGGGGTGCAAATTATGCACAACAATTTGTTGCATACTTCTCGGGGCAGTGTGAAACTGGTTTACTTGCATATACATTTGTCTGTATGATTACCTAGCTACTGTTTTGAAAGTTTTACCTATCTGAGAAGTAATCGATATTCAGCTGACAGTCTACTTATATAGTACATACTTAAAGTTTATGGTTTCATTTCCTTCCGTTTGATTAAAAAATTGTTTTAACACACAGGAAATTATGTTTCGTAAACTTTCGACTCAGGTTGGGGGTCTGTCTGCTGACGACAGTGTTTTAAATAAGTTAGTGGACATGGCCAAAGGGTTGCAGACAAATTGCTAGACATGCGCCCAAATGAAAAGTGAACGGAAATAGCACAACATTTTAAAGATATGTCAGCAGGCGTTGCATTAAAGGTCGAAACAAACCAGATACTAGATACACTCCAGAGAGACACATGTATGTAAATATTTATGCAAATGCGTTAATGGAAAGTCCCTTCAGCCCCAGGAACAGGAACAGGCAGAATACAGCAGGAAGCGCCAAGCGACGTGCGACGATGGCGACATGTTGATAGCAAAGTTTATAGCAGATACATTTCGCAAACTGAGAGATACACATGTGTTACTCTGAGGTTGCCTCATTATAAAAACCTTACACCTAAACAATCAACGCGGACTCACAAAATTCATTAGGCTGCGACACGTCCCCCAAAAAAGCAAACAAACCTCCCTTAGCACTAGCAACCGCACACCTGCCCCCAATCCCACCCCAAATGATGCCCCAACACTTGAGCATATCAAAGGGAATATTAAGTGAATATTTTTACACCGAATGGAAACGGCAAATGGAAGCTGTGCATCCCTCGCAGGATTGTGGAGTATGACTTAATAGCAAAAAGTCATTCGCTACATTAACAGTTGCTCCCTTTACTCCTATTCTCTCCCCCACCAAAAATGGGATAACCCCAAAAGGTGTTGCCACTGCGGATCTCAAAATTGAAACTAATTGTTTAAAATTTATGCACTTTGTGTGACTCTATTTCTACACGAAACATAATACGATTTCAACTGGAAACGGAGCATGTGAGGTGTTATTTGTGTTTTGTGGCAGCTTTGGGGTTGTAATTTGTTTGGTATCACATTCTGGGTTCCTGGCAGCTTATCTCTGGAGTTACAGTAGCAGCTTATGGTTGGCTATTTCGGTAATGAGTTGAGTTATGGACAGGACAACAGAAATGCACAGACGAGATATATATTACGAGTGTAATGGACTGAAATCTAATGATTTTCAAGTGTTGCAAGAGGATTACATTAGCTTCAAGATAATCGTCAAGTGATTTACAAAGCACTACTACAATTTCAAGTACCAGTTTTAACAAATCCTCAATTATTTCCACTACTACTTTTATAATATCTACTACTTTTTTTGGAAGGCCTACTACTAACCTATAATTTCAAAAACTTCTTGTTTGCTAACACTTCCTGGCGAGATTAACTTGTGAGAGAAATTTTGTGTCCTTGAATTCGAAAATTAAAACCTTTAATATTTTTTGAAGTATTTTCGCAAATGGTTTTATGTGATATTACTTGTTGTCATACCATATAAAATAAAAATATAATAAACATGTTATCTTTTTTTTCCTTCCTAACGATATTATAATGTATATTAGTGTCGTTTAAAATCATTTCAATTATAAATGATTAAAGTTAAGAATCTGTGCATTATATTCAAAAGTTTTAAAGGCGAAACGTTAATTTTCTAGGGTAATTTGTACACAAGGAATCTAAGTTCATGGTCAAAAAAGTTAACCTATTTTATTTTTTTTCAGAATCGACTGTTTAATTAGCCGAACAGTAATTTTTGATCATCTTTAGCATAATTCTTTATTAAGATTTTATATTGTATGAATATATGAATATCTAACACCGTTGACAATAAATTACAATTATATTTGTATTAGTTAATTTTATATTTCCTATTCGAAATATAGTTTCAAATAATGCAATTTTAAGAACCTCCCAAAATACCGAAAAAGTAAATGTGAACGGAAAATAATATTTCATATTTAAAGCAAACAAATGAACCTAAATAACTGTTTACTAACTTTTATTGTAAGTTTAACTGAAAGAATTATAGAATTTTTATAAGCATACAAGTCAAACAGCGACCCCAATTGGTTAAGCTAACGCACGTTTAAAAGTAAGTTTATATATGAAAACAAAAGATTTAACCAATGCTAATTTTTTGAACAAGGCATTAAAAATTTAATGAACAGTTTCAAAAGTTTTAAAGAGTATTCATAACATAACATAACATAACACAAAAGCGAATCCTTTAGTCATTCAATAGTTGTGTTGGCACACTGCATGAATAACCATTCAAGAGCTCTTAATTATGAGTTATCTGTTTTTGTTGTTTTAGTAGTTTTCAATGATTTCACGTACAGCATTATTTTTATCTAATTATATAGGAATATCGATTGTCAAGCACATGTTAATGTTTATAACGAGTAACCGCTATTGAAGCGCTGTTTATCCAAGTGCTTGTCGAGTGCTTCAATTGTACTTTGAATGAAAAGCATACAAATTAGACAAACATTAAATGCAATTTTTTATTGTACATGTGATTTAATTAAATTCAAACCAAGGGATAGACGGCATCGCTGGCAATTCGACACTGATTGTTTCGATTGCGAGACATACGGATATAGCCGCTCTCACCCCATTCGGTACCCCAAGAATTCTTAACAAGCCAGAAGTCTCCACCTTGGGTATCATGGCCATAACCCACCACAACAACGGCATGATCAGCAGGCCTATTGCAATCTGGATCGTTATAAACACCTCTGCTATAAGATTGAAATCCTCTGGCATCGATTGACACAGAAACAGGTCCTTCGAATGCAACAGCAGCAGCCAGATCATCTTCAGAGTTTCTTTTGACTCTAGCTATGCCTTTTATAGTGGCTCCAATTGCGTCTCTATCAAATTGGCATTTGTTCTGTTGGCCCTTATAGGGATACGATTTCTCTGTATCAATGCCTCGGTTTAACATTACATAACGGAAAGCTTCTGCCGTATTACCGCCGTTGCAGCCGTGATTACTGAAAGGGAACTGACTAGAGCAATCCAACAGATTCTGCGCAGAAAGTGTGACCAATTTGCGACTCTTTACAAAATGTTGTCCCTCCAGGCTGCCAACGGCCGAAAATGCCCAGCACGATCCACATTGTCCCTGATCCCTGACTGGTGTGACAGCTCCCTTGGCACGCCAATCGATACTGCTCGGTAATTTAATATCATCCAGTTGAGTGTATATGAAATCTACAGAAGAGTTGAGCTCAGTTGCGTTGAGATTTCGCAACATGAGACTTTCAAATTCCTTGGGCAGCAAATCGGTAAACTGATTTACATCCATCTCGTAGGTCACCTCGCCTGCCATATAGCGTCAATTGTGCCAATCAATCAGTTGTTTGTTATCTGCAAAGATCTGCTTTCGCAGCAGCTCCTCTTCTCGGGTCTCATAGCTCTTGCCAAATAACTTCTTATACAGATCCCACTCATATGCCAACACATCAGAATAGGCAATCGCCTGTACGTATAAGACTAAGGCCAAAAGCACAACTACTAACTTCATGTTCAAAATGCAACTGAGTGAGACAAGCGCAGTTCTTGTGCAATTTATAATGATTCAACATACAATAAAAGTTATTGTGGCTGTTCTTTCTATAATCTATGATTATTTGCTGATTACGAGTGATTGATAAGATAGCAGCTAAGGTACATAAGCTTCGATTGAATTAACAGGTCAGTTCTTTGAATAGATTTTGCAAATATATACTTATATATCATATACGAACGAAATATATTTGCTAAAGATAATAAATGGCTGCAAATAAGCAAACAAAGAAAACTCAAAGAAAATTCCTCACTTCTTTGCTTCTGCTAACCAATCCCTTGCTCTTGGCCCACATCTTAAAGGGGGCGTTAAGGCAGCTGTTACTGCTGCAAATGATGATGCATCTTACCAAAGTACGCAATGCATAATTTGATGTGTTTATATACGAATACATACAATATTATTCTGCGAGTGCTAGGAAAAAACGGGTACTACAACATCTGCAGCTGCAAAATGAAAGCAGGAAGAAATTACGGAAACAGGAAAACATAAACATGCTGCTGCCTGCCTAACTGCCTAACAGTCTAACAGGCCAACAGTCTAACAGGCTAAGAGCAAGCCAGGCAACTTGGCTATTTTTACATAAATTATGAGCAGGGAAATATTTCAAGGCAGCCGCGTGAATAGCTATTATGAGTGAGAGAAAGATAGATAGGGTAAATAAGTAAAGTGCGGGAGAGAGAGAGAGTGCGAGTCCAACTCTAAGCTTGGCTATTTATGCATATGCATGATTTAATGAGAGGTGTAGAAACACATGCGAAGGATAATTGCCGTCGTCCTGCAGTGCTCTTGAATTTCAAGACAATTTTAAATTATGCAGCACCCGGTTAATACCGAGAGTTATTTTAGACAACGTTTGCAAATTCTGTTGGAAACTAAACTCGCTAATTAAACAGACGCTAAATGCTTTAATTCAACTGCTTAGCACATATTTCTTAAAAAATTTGAGTTGCTTTAAGATATGTTTGGGATTCTTGTAATTATTAAACTATGTATATTGCTTATGCTGTTTACGTTCTTATTTCAATGGATAGCTGGAAATTTCACAACAATTTCTTAAATGTTTTATGAACTTGCGGATAATTTATTGTGTACGAAATGTAGCTCTAGCTATAATGCCACTATTAGAAAAGCTTCTTGTCCTTTGTTACAAATATTGCATAATTGCAAAAAGCCTTAATATACATGTATTTAGTTAATAGCATAACGTTTTGTTATGAATATTATAGGTTTAACGGGGCGTATACGCAATTCGAAAACGTTTAAAATGTCATTAGCAAATGCTTTGGGCATATCATGAGATAATTTGCTGTGTGCTTAGAACAACAATTTTCGTTTTTGTATTGTGTCTTTCGGCTATTAATTGCTTGGGAGTGTATTCTGTAATTTCGTATTAAATTTAAAGTGCTTTAAAATGCTTTACTATTCAACTGTCAACGCAGCAATTGCAACTCAATAAATCAGAAGCAAGCCAAATCGAGGCTCAATTTAGCAAGCAATAACGATTTCCCCTCGAGCCAATCAGCTGTCATATCTCTATCTTTCTCTATTACCATTCTCTCTCTCCCTCTCTATTTTCATTTATTGTAGTAAAAATGTCAATCAACTGAATAGTGAGCGGATTTACCTCATAGACAGTCAGACAGAAAGGCAGGCATACAGAGAGTCATAGTGAGGTGCAGACAGGATTCAAAAACTATATGAAAACGGCAAAACATATCAAATGATTGATAGACTGACAAACTGTTTGACAGAGTGACTGACGGATTGACTGGCCATTCAGTTGCCGGTTGTGTGTTACTGAACTCTGACTGCTCTAAAGACCGGAATCGGGAAACGTGACTGAACCCGACGAACATGGACAGCAAACATTTCAATCCGATTTTCAGCAATTCCAATTCAGACGCCACACACACACATACCCGCACACATTCACAGCCATTTGCATATGAGTTGGCACAAAAAAAAAAACATGAAGACGAAAACAACACAAACATTTTCGCCACACAAATACACACACATACACACATACACTCATGGCAACCATTTCCGTTTCCGCACGTTTGACGCTGGCAAAAGCAAGCAAAACAACAACAGAAGAGATGCGAAAAACATTGAACTACTTTTCAAATAGCGTCGACTGGGGCATACCCTCTAAAGTTAATGTTTGTTATACATAATAACTGTTTTTAATACCAATCAAAATACCCCAAGAATATTTGTGTAGGGTATTAGAACAGCGTCGCCCGCATTGACAAAAAGAAAGCAAACACGTTACACAAAATGAAGTTTGATTCTGGGCGCAGGACAGCAAAAAGGCTGGTGCTGTTGTTGGCAGTCAAAAAGCCGTACACTCCTCACCCCTCACCTATCACCTCCTGCACCATGTCAGTTGCTATCCCCTCAGTGTTTGCCCGACTAACAGTCTTCTTTTTGTGTTCCTTTTTTGGCATAGCATACATTTAGGCGTCGCCAAAGTTGCATTAAAGAGCGTTCAACAGCAGCAGTGTTCAACCTGTGGCATCGTCTGAAGTTCTTGCCACCGCAGGTGGAAGCTCAAATCCCAGGCAATGTCACGTTTTTTTCTTCTCTCTCTCTCTCTCTCTCTCTATCCACTCAACTTTTATGCTTGTTTTTTGTTTTGGGCAGGGGGCAAGTGTTTGGATCTTAGCACTATTTGCATAATATTTGCACAAATAATTGAATTTGTTTTTTGCTGGTTTTTCTTCGCTGCCTCTACATGCTAAATTGTTGAATTCCCCACACACACACACAGGGCTTAAGTTTTGCTCGGCTTCCCCACTGTGCAGATAATGGCGAAATTTTTTAAGCGCCTGCAATTGAAGTTTTTTTGGATGTTTAACTTGCCATGAAATTGAACGTTCAACATGAGAGTGCTTCATTTGTTTTGTCTAGAAAGTTTCAAATATTATTGGTGGGGGAAAATTAACTAAAACAAATTTAAATGCAGCTCTTCAATTTAAAGTGTTATAAAGTAATGGTGAAACTGACATTAAATACTTAGCTTAAACTGTGTTGCAGGCAAGAAAAGTTCAGCAAGTATTCCTAAAAAAAACAAATTTTTAAATATTTATAAAATTTTTATATTTTGCACATAAGCTTTCAAGTACTATTTTAGTATCAATGTATATTCTATATTGCGAAATAAGAAGGTAAGAGAAATAGCTTTACTAAGGGAAAATAAAACTGAAACATTTGATTGAAGTACAAAATATATATAAGTTTAACGATAATTCATATATTTATTTAAATTTTAAGTTTGAGCATTTAAGCATTTAAGACTGACATTTCATTAGAATCGAAGATTATCGTACATTTTAATATACAAATATATAAGATTTTCAAATTCCTTCGACTAAAATATTTCAGCAACAAAGATGAGTTAAAAGTACTTCAGGTACTTAACGTTTATTATCCGCCGCAACTCGATGTCGCAAACTGTATTGAAGCTATTCGTGTTGCAAATACATCACATGCTGCAACGTATTTCCCCTCGACCACTTGAGTGTCGCCAATTGTTAGCAATCAGTTGCCACACACAGTGGCAATCAAATGTGTTTAAGAGACGCCAACAAAACTGCGTCACTTATCAAGGCAATGAATAAAGAGGGAGTAGAGAAGAGGGGATAGGGGAGATGGCAGAGGGAAACTGGAACACAAATAAATGCGTTCATTTAACACGAAATGCAACTTAAGAGCTCGTATCAAATCAAATCAAATCAAATGCAACAAGAAAAGAAATGAAGGGTACAAAAAAGGAACGAAAAGTAAAAAAACAGCATCACTTAAAAGCGACAAATTCTCTGTGTGTCAGCGGAGCAGCCACTGAGTTGTCGCCAGTTCTTGGTAAGTTGCTCATACGCCACGTTGCACTTACTTCATGCTGCGTCAGTCTGACAGTGGCAGCGGCACAGAGGGAGTATGTTATAGGTAATGCACTGCTTCTCTGCTGCAGTTGCAGCTGCTGCAACTGCTCAAGTCAGCGACTTTGCGACGTTGACTTAACTTGGCAGGGATTTACGGCAACGCTTCACAGAGCATGCAACGTACTACATAGTGCAACATGCTGCATGGGAGTATGTGCTCTGTCTCTCTCTCTTTCTCTCGTACAGTTACACTCTCTCTGTCTCTTTTTTTTATTATTAAGTAAGTTGGAATAGATGCTGCATAAATAAATCCATGTCGCTTTAGTCGACGTCATGTGGATAAAGGAACTTCTGTTGGCTCTCTTCATGGCTCTCCTTCTTTTACACACTCCCCCTTCCTCTCTCTCTCTCTCTCTCTCTCTTTCCTTTGCTTTGCTGTTTATTCATGTATTTCATTGCCTGGCATTTAAGTTTAACGTTGATGCATAGCATTCTGCATAATTAAAATGAACAAGCAACGAGTCGTGTTTCAAATATTCTCACAAGTATCTTTCTCTCCCTCACACTACATCTTTATCACACCCTGTCTCACTTTCTTTCTGTGTATCTAGTTGTTTGTATGCGTGTATCTGTATGTTAGTTCTCGACAGTTTACTTGTTGTGTAACAGTTGTTAAATAACCAAATATTTAAGCAGATTTTCTAACTAAAAGACAACTTTTAAATGACACACATTAAAGTAATTTAAATTTGAAAAATTTTACTTTCCAACTTTGTTGCGTATTAAAGTATCTTAATAAGCAGCTTAAATAAATAGCAAAATAACATGATAGTTTTGTGTAAATATTAATTTTGCTTACTCTCTTCCCGAGCATAAGAGCAGAACTATAATTAGCAATGCTGTTAACCTAAAGGATTTAAAAAATTATGATGCAAACCTCTTACCAAAAAGTTAATTCGGTTCGCTAACCTGTAAATATACCCTTTGAACTGAACCATGAGTTTCAAACCTTGTTTCTATTTGAGTTGTAGAATAATTTAACATATTCCTGTGTGCACATACACAAAAACAAACGGTCGAGAAAGGCAAGCTTTAGTCTGACGTCACTTTTCTTGGAACTGCAAATGCGTTGGCAGCTAAACTATACCTTTAAGATCCTTATCCAATCGTAATGTATCTTTGAAGACACATCTCAAGCTTTAAAGCTTTTAAATTTCGAAAAATACTATATAGGTAGTAACCAATTTTATTCAAAACGTGGCTTGGTTCGGTACGAAGTTCAGGTTCGAGGGTACATTTTGAAAGGGGTTCGTTTGAAGCTTAGCTCCTTCCATGATATGGACACATTTTTAATGCAGCTTCTTTTATTCGATAAAAAAGCTAAATTATTTAAAATTTTTATATTAAATCAGTTATAGTATAATGCGACTATGTGCTATAAGTTGCCCTAATGCTTAATATCTATTAAGCTATACGTTTGTGGGGAAACTGCTAATATCAAAGAATGTTTACTGCAGCTGCACACTAGTTAGAATCATTTACCTTCTTCACATACTTTAAAAAATTATATATCTAGGTTTCGTTAAAAACCGATTTACAGCCTTAATATTAGAAGTACAATTTCTTTTTCTTTATTTAGTAAATTACTCACTAAATGTTCTCATTTGTTATCTTTGCAGAGCCTTTGTGGACAACACGCACTTGCAGACGCTGCATTTGAACTACAATCCTCAGCTTAGTGATATACCGATGCGGCTGTTCCAGGGGAATCCCAACATATTGGAGGTGTACATGCAGAGCAACAGTTTGCAGACACTGTACTCTGCTCAGTTTCCGGTGGATCAGCTGCAGAAGTTGTACTTGGGCGATAATCCGCTGCAGTGCAACTGTTCGCTGCTTTGGCTGTGGCGTCTGGTGACCGGAAACTTTGAGGGATCAGAGCCAGCAATGGAACATGCAGCCGGTGGTGCAGTAGCTGCACTGGCCAATGATGCTTCGGCTGTCAGGGAGGAAGATGACACCACCTCAAAGGCGGACGATGGTGTAGCAGCTCTGGCTGCCTACATTGCCGAGCAGCACATTGCGAACGCACTGCAAACCACAGAGCCGAGCACCTACGACCAGCGTCTGGAGGCAGCAGCCAGCATCAGTTCGAGCAGCAGCAGCAGCTCCAGTTTCCTGCGAATGGATAAGCAACAGATTGGCTGTGACATCTGGCGGGATGCGGTGCGCACACGGCGTTTGCTGCTGACCATGACCGAGGGTGAAATCACCTGTCCGGCGCATATCGTGACCGTGGTGTGTGCGGTCATCACTAGTCTGCTGGTGCTCATGATTGGTGTCAGTGTGCTCTACTATCTGCGATTTGTGAAGCGACGCCGCAAGCTCCTGCACGAACGTGGACCCATGCGGACCAGCAAGAGCATCATTAATGTCCACGACCGCATACTGCAGGGTCATCATCAACCGCTGGGCGGTGGTGCTGGCATGAGCATGACCCTGGGCGGCTCGGGCGGTGGTGGCATGGGCATGGCCCTCAATTATCCGCATCATGCCCAAACACTGCAGGCGCATCATCACTACCATCAGGCCATGCCATTGCAGGCACATGGCGGTGGCGGTGGTGTAGGCCACGAGTATCAGCAGACAACTCTGCCCCAGCTGGATAAGCTGGAGCTGGAGCGGTATCTGGCGGCTCAGACAATTGCCAACGAGTACAGAGCCCTTAAGCCCTGGGAGCTGCCCATGAAGGAGGCAGACGATGAGCCGGAGCATCTCTACGAGCGTTTCGATCACTACGAGTATCCCGACACGCACACCATGACGAAGATCAAGCAGGCGGCGGCGCTCCAAGGCAGTGCGGTGTCATCGGCAGCCGCTGCTGCAAGTGCTGGCGGTGGCGGTGGTGGTGGAGCAAAACCACATGTGGCTTACGTATGACGTGGACGTGCGGACAAGCATAAGCAGCAGTTGGATATGGGCATAGAGCTGGTGGGCCTAGGTCTGACCAATAACAATTATCGCAGCTATGCGCAGTGCCAGACCAAGGCCAGTGGCCACTTTTGAAAACAGGGAAAGCAGCTACAGCTACAGACACATAAGTGAGGTTAGGTTCTATGTTTAATTGAGGTTAGGTTTACACAATTTCCCTGATTTAAGTTTTGAGTTGTTATGATACATATATATTTATATATATTTTACACTTCGGTTTGAATTTGATAACTCGCAACAAAGTTTAACAAGCGTCAAATGAAACAAGGGATATGTCTACGTGTATAGCAGCATACTACTTATATATCTAAGAATATCGAATAACTAACTAATAAGCCAACACACACACAAAATATACAAAAGTGAATTATATAAATTTAACAAAATAAGAAATATATACATATATATATAGCAATAGTGGAGGTACAATATCTCTCACTTTATCTCTCTCACACTAACAAACACACACTCTCTCTCTTTCTCCTTGCAAATACACAATTGAAATAAACAGCAATCTCTTTAAAGTTTAAACAAATTCAAATACAAAACCCACTCATAGTTAAACGCATTTAGACATCTAACGATAGCATTTAGTTGATAAGCGCATTAAAAACTGAATTTAATATGCATAAATGTGAAGAGCAAGCAACACAATTGTAAAGAGTGCAACAATAACTTAGTTAACTTAACAAATATAAGTATACATAAATATAGTTTATTTAGTTCTCTTTTAGTTTTCTTAACTGTTTCCAGAATGACAAAGGCATTAGCTATCACTTATGGCCAATTGTTCAAGTGACAAAAGAGGGACCAAAACAAAAAGTCCATTAACGTAATTCCAATCTTAGAGCAGAGCCTATAGCTAATGCCGCATTTTGTTCAATCGATTCTTAAATAAATTTCAACAAATTTTGAATTAAAACTAAACAAAAATGAATACAAAAATAAAGTGACAATATATATGAAATGTAAATTTAAGCGACATTTAATTGCAAAATTTTCTATATTTCGAGCGAGTTGCTCAGACAACAATTGATTTGTAAATACTAATATTAACAAAAACTTAAACACACATACAAACACTCTACTCAAGCACAAAACTAGCATAGTCGACATAATTATTGTACATAATTTATTAAAAACATTTACATTTAGTCAAACAAAAAATCTATAAATTAAAATAAACAAGAAATCTGAGAATATTTAAAGCCAATTTTGTATGCAATTTAAATTGAAGAAACATTTGCCATTTGTTATGATTTTTAGTACTTTAGCTTGCAAATAATTTAATAGCAATTAAATGGGTCGACAGCAAAGCAAATAAAGGCCCAAACTGTAACTGAAACTTTTGCATAAAACCAAATAAAATTCAAATAATTTTGGAAGAAGAAAGCTAGCATATGTATATATGTATACATATGTACATATATCGTATATCTATATGTATATGAAAACACACAAAATAAGTAAAATCAAAAGCAAAGAGCTAAGCAAATGATAGACAAAATGCATTTGTTTGGTCTCGAGTGCGAGGAGAATTAAAAATAAGAAAAATAAAAACTCACAACTACAAAATAAAAACCCATAAAATGAATGATTCACTGATAAATGGTAATTGATAGAGACGGGAAATTGCGGCAACAAAATTAACACAAACAAATACAAAAAAAAAATAAAAAACAAAATGTTATTTCTTATACGAAGACTGAAGAAACGATGATGCAAAATAAAATATAAATAAAAAAATATATATATTAAAAGAGTTTTTCTTATTCTCTCTTCGAAAGAGTTTCTATCAAAAGAAAGTGCGACTAATAAATCAGGCAACTTGCGATTCCCGACAAAGGACCTCTCATATTGCCCATTTGTCGTCTAATACGCTACAAATGCCGAGGAAGAAAACAAATAAAGCCATGTTAAACAAATAAAGTGCTTGTTTTGCACACAGTGAGAAGTAAACTGCAGAAGAAATGACATAAATCTAGTAGAGAAACAAGTGTTACACACAAAGTAACTTGAAACGCCTACCAAAAACACACTGAGAACAATAAGTGAGCACAACAAAAGCAGAAGGCGGCTATAAAAACACAACTGAAATGTGACGCAGTAAATAGTAAAGTAAGTAATATATTGCCACAAAACGGCAACTTGGTCAACATGTGTTTTCAGCTCAAAGGAAACTCCAGGAAATGTGGGTACAGAAACAATTATTTGAATCTTATAAGGATTTTTCAAAGCACAAAATTAGTTTCTATTGAAATTCGGAACACTCTGCTCTCACTTTCTCTTATTGTTGTGCAGTTCTTTTAGACTCTAAATTAAATGCAGATTCTTCAACTCACATGACGCATTGCCCAAGGCTGGCATGGACTTGAAAGTAAATACATAGAAGTGAGTGGTGCTCAGCAGACAGTTGAGATACGTTGGAAAAACTGTTGCAAATAGATGAGTAGCTCCCTGTAAGAGATGAAATACCATATAGAGGGTTTCAGAAATACTGGGAACAACTAACAAACAAAAGAATCTAAACAATTTAGTAAATAAATCTGCATGCTTTTTAAATAATTAAGACGCCTCAGGCCAATAAGCAACCTCAGCAGTTATTCAGTCTCGTACTCTCGTTTTAAAGTGAATATGTCTGAGTAATTCAACTCGACACTGGGGATGCTTATAGTACTTTGAATGAGAGCACAATTCCGTTCTTGTTTGGCTTTGAATGATTGCAAATCATTTGTTAGCGCCTTTGTTCATCGAAGCAGCGCGAAACAAACACCACCTGTGGTCCAGTTAAAAGCCCTGGATAAATTACACCTGTTCATAATGACTGGTAATTAATATTTCAATGAGATGCTGGATGCTGGATGCTATACAAACTGCTAGATTGTTTCCTTAACTAAGTGAAAACGCTTTAAGGAAATGGTTTGCGCAAATTTCCTTAACGGCTGCATAAATAAGCGCCCAATAAGTCATAAAGTGCAGGATATGTTGACGAAATCTACGAATAAGAGCCAATTAAATGCAGGCCAAAATGCGTGGCTGGCCAACAGCACATCCGCACACAGCCATAGAACGTAAATGTATCTGTCTGAAACGGTTTGAGTTACGACTTTGGCAGCATTTTAATTGCCAGTGCTGCCATTTAGGAAATTATGCCCCAGAACAATATCTGCCATATAGAAGATACAGTCAGTCGGAGCAACATAGATTCAGATACAGATACAGATACAGCTAGAGCCACTTTCAGTAGCTGAGCTAAACTGCATGCATATAAATTTAAGTGATGTTGGCGCATAAAGCATTTAATGGGCTAAATTTGTTGAAAGATGCGCTAACGGCCAAATGAAATTGGCCAATAAGTGCTTGTACTGCCAACTGCCAAATGGAAAAAACGAAAAACATTACGAAAATCGAATAAATAAATGCTATAATCAACTCGACTTCAACTTTAAGCTAGATTTAACTTAAATTTCTTTAGTAAACTATTGTGTTTCCGTTTGTCGCTTGCCACAAATTCATTTAAGTTGTTGGTTAACATTTTGGCATTGTTTCTCCCTAGTCAGAAATGGCGACAAACTAATTCGCATGCATTCCTGGGGAAACCGCAAACAGTTTCCTCTTATCTTTTGGGGTTTTTCGGTTGTGAATTATAGCGGTGGCATGCCAAATAAAGAGACCAATAAAAGTGTGGCCAAGATAAGCAAAGTGGCTAAAAGGCACAACACAAAAAGCACAAAACACACAGGATCCAACAATATAAGCTATGATTGTCTCTCGTTTTTTTTTTCGGGAACAAAGAATGTACAAGAACAATGGCAACAAGAACGCATTGCTATGATTTGTGCAATACCAAAGCAAAAGATACAAAGATACTTTTTAAAATGTTTGCTGCAAGTGCAGCAGTGCCATCTGGATAAGTTGCAGATACTCGTACATTTGTAGATAGCTAAAATATCTTAAAGCTCTTAAGGCCCACGATGCTCTTGACCACGCCTAGCCAACTTTTGTTTGGACTTATTTTTACCAATTCTAGCCCACTCGACTCGACTCGACTCGACTCCCCTTTTCAGTAAGATGAATGCCTTTGCTTATCTGCTTGCCCGCTGGCCACTCTATTTTCTGTTTATTTCGGATTTGGATTTGGATGTGGATGTGGGTTTGGGTTTCGGCTTGAGTGTGTGTTTTAGCTTCAGGTTCTATTTCAGCTGTTTCTGTTTCGGTTTCCGCCTTTCGTTGCCTGTCAAACGGTGTGTTAGCACACAGCAGCCGTAACTATAGACATAGAAACAGAAACAGATACAGATACGGAAGCGGATACCAGTGTGTATCGCCTTTTGAAAGTGATATGTCTTTGCTGTGGCTGCGGCTGTATTTGGGTTTACTTTGGAGTTAAGGCCAAAACTCCTCTAGCAAGTTCACACTGTTCCCCTTACCCCACATTGGGCTTCAATATCTTTCAGCTTGACAGCATCTTAACTAATATAATGCCCAATTTTCTGTGGTTTATGGCTTACAACTGTCAATGCCTCGTCGGACTATCCATCTAACCATTGACTTTGTGTGTCTGTGGGTGTACATACGAGTGTGTGCCCTTTTTGGTCACTCTGAGGACAAGCATTTGGCTTCTCTGTATCGCAGAAAAGGTGCTTTGTTTAGCTTTTTAAGCATTTGATTAAGGGATTCTTTGCGCTCTGCTCTTCGAAACATTGAAAGGTCGTTATTTAAATTGATATAAATGATGTGTCTTCGTTAACGGTGCACAACTCTCTTCTTGGCTGACTGATTCAACCTCAAATTGTTGGCGTTGACAATTTGGTTTCACTAAGTTCTCTAAGTGAATTTCCAATGAGTGGTAAGTGACGTTGATTTATCATATGAGATATGCACATATACATATATATGGCCACATTATTTGAACCATTTGCTTTGTCGAAAAGTAAATATTTCCCATAAGGCCTTCACATAAGCGAATGCCACGTTGTGTGCGCAGCTGTTGGCCCGCATGCTCAGGCAAGCAATTATGGCATTGAATCAACTGAGAGAGAGACAAATAATCTGTTTGCCTTAAAACAGCTGTTATTGTGGCTAAAATGAATTTCGATTAATCTAAATACGCACAAAGAATGCCTTACAACCCTCAATTGAGCACTCAAGACTCATATTTGCTGTTTGCCACTACGGCGTTCGTCGCCTCAGTGGCCTAATGGATAAGGCATCGGCCTCCTAAGCCGAGGATTGTGGGTTCGAGTCCCATCTGAGGTAAACAGTCAAGTACCATTTTTTTGCATTTTTAAATAAGATAATTATTTTTTATAAGTTTTAAATAGATAAAATTAAATTTTTTATATTTTTTAGTAAAATATGTGTATAAAACAAAATTTTAATAGTTTGTCAGTACTAATTCAGTGTTAACATATAAACACGTCATTGAAACAAATCGTTTGAAAGTATTTTCATAAATATTTATAGCGAAACTGATAATTTATTTATAGTTACAACATATTTTGTTGAATAAATTTAGATTAAGTAACTTGATTTCATTGAAATCATTATTGATTAATAGCATTTTGAAATTTTTTAAATAACTTAATATTCATTACGACTTTTGTGACGCATTTTTAAACTAAAAACTATTTATAGAAACCATAAAACAACTAAATTAAAATTATATAGATTTGTGTTACCGCGGAATTGAACCCCCGCGCACCCCTGCTGCACTATCGAGCACTTTACCAATGCCGGCAGCAACGAATATTTTATCTCTATGTCTAAAGTTGTATACGGCTAGCGAAGAGTTTGCCTTTGATAATCTGTTGAATACTAGGCATGAATTTGTAGATTCCGATGGGTTTATTTAAGAACGATGAATGTATTAAAATAAATTGTTTACTTTTTTACTGCTCGCGACAGGTTGAACTAAAAATACAATGAATTTATTGAATTAGAACTATGATTTTTCTATTTTAAGTGCACACTATATTTATTAAAATTTTAAATGAAACTAAATTAAACAAATATTTAATTACAAAAATAAAAGTAGATTCAAACGCTAATTATTTGTCAAATTTGTCGCATTTATCAACTTTCGACACCTGAATGGTAATATATGTCCTTGTGCCTCTATAAAACCGATGTTTTATTATTTCCCAAAGATTTTTGATTGATATGATCCTAATAATTATAGAAGAATTTTTGACATTGCCACAAGACAAACATCCTCAAATTCTTAAAATTTGTGGATCACATTTTTATATTAATTAAATACCCATTACTTTAGTTTACTAATAATTTTAAAAATTAATTATAAATAAAAACATTGAAAATGTTTCAATAAATTTTAAATATTCCAGAGCACTGCAAAAATATATACATAAGACTATAAATTCAAACAATTCTTAACTTTTTCCTGTGGGATGTTCAAATAAGTTATGTAAATTTTTTATATGTTTTCAAACATGACACCAGAAACTTGAAGGTATAGAAAATAAATTTATGGAAATATTTGCACATCAATTTGGCTGCTTGGCAAACGGCAAACGTCTTCATCCCCATGCTCCTTTGCTCTCTGGGCTCCCCTTACTCTCCAACTCTTCAACTCTTCAACTGACTGCCAATCACCGACACCAAGCAAAAAAGGGAAGGTAAGACTCAGGAGTCGGGGGAGTGTAACAAGCAAACACCTTTGGCTTCATTGAACTTGCCGCTTCGTGTTACAAATGCCTGGCAAAGTTTACTTTCCACATACGTAAACCGAATCAATTTCTGAACGAGGTGGGTAAAATATTTTTCAGCGATAAACTCAAGTTACTCCTTTTGTAAGGGCAGGAGATGCATCGACTACAAAATGTTGTGTAAAATTTGCAAATGCAATAAATAAACTCGTTTTGTTTGCGTGCTGTGGTTGGTAGAAAGCAAATGCCGAGAATCGGAGAATTGGTGGAGGCGTCTGTTCCGCAGACACTCTTTCCACCTCATTCTAAAACCATGTAACGGCTTGTTTTTTGTCGTGCTTTTTTTTTTGTGTGCACTAAACCAAAAGTGCGCCACATGTGGCTCCACACTTTTGTTGTTTTTTGTTATTTTTTATATTTTGTTGCCTGTGTGGCTTTGTTACTGTTTTTTTGTGCGAAGCATCCCTAAAAAGTATGCAAATAATTTTTGTACATCGTCTGCGCCTTGCCTGCTCATATTTGATATTCAGTGTCAGTTGGCGGAAGGGTTACGAATATAAGTTATTGAAATTTGCATGCCAGTGGAGTAGAGTGGGTGGGTTGAGTTCTTCTGGGCTGGCATGTACGCCGAACCAATTTACAACACTTGTGCTCTGCTTCTCACCGCCTCCGGGTCACCCCCAGTGCTGTGGTGGGATTGGCTCTCCTTCGAGTTGCTTATTGTTTTGCCATCTACTTCTGGTATAAATCTGATGCTTGTGAATTCACCGAGAGTTTGTATATAAATGTCTGTGTGCGTCTCTGCGGGCGTAATTGTTTTGCAGTACATTTTGCTTGATTATGTTTCATTTATTTGAAGTACAAATTAAAGAAAAGACAATTTAGAAAGCAACAGTAACTGCTGCTGCTTTGTGAAATAAATTGAAATTTCGCTACATGAATTCGAATACCAGTGTTCTTCCAACGCAAAACTTGACTTATCAAAGTTTAAATTGCAACTTGACGTTTGCAATTCGAGCCGCCTATTGGGTTTAGCTGCCACTCAAAACTTCAATTGCCACTTTTGCTCTCACTCTTGATGATGTTTCTGACCCAGTTTAGGCGGTTATCACACATCGGACTCTTAAGCGTGACTAACCGGAAATACTGCCATTTACCACAGAGTGCCACACAGTTTAAATGAGAATTTGAAGTTTTCTATCACTATCGAGACTTTAATCCATGGGTTCTTTACCCGAGTACAATCATCATGTAGCATGTGTCATTCCAGTATATTAATCGCCATCATAATTCATCGGCATGTCAAAATCTAGGCAATCCCCAAGCGAAAGTGCCACTGATAACACTATCTAACATATCTGGAATTCTGTTTGTCTGCTAGTATGTTTAGAAGACTCTCAGCGTCAATGCTCAGTAGACAAACGACTGTCAAGCTGTCACCATGAGTTCAACGAGTTCCATACACGAAGGTGCCCTGCTGCTATTGCTATTGCTATCGCTGGTGAGTTCTCAACTTTTCAATTCCACTCATACACCCTTTTCACCTGACAATTGTCGCCTTAGTTGCAATCCTCTTCTGTCAGCTGTTATGGGGATCTCAGTCGAAGTCGCCTGACAGCCCAGGCGGAACACAGTCTGAACACCATTACCACGCACTCTGTTTTAAAGGCCACCGAGTTGGTGGACAGTGTGGTGGATGATCTACTCATTGTGGACCCCCAGAATACCGTACTGCTTAGTTATCTAAGTAAATTTGAGAGGTACCTCGCCATCAGCAATAATCAAACAAAGGAAGTACTGCAAACCTTCTATGACATCGTGGACGTCTACTTGGACACAGATGCCGCCGAGAAGACAACAAATATTGAAACGCAGTTTATTGCCTTTTGTCTACAGCGCAATGGCTTCGATCGCTGGAAACGCACAATTCAACTGCGAACGACGCAGTTACTGAAAACACTAGGGACGAAAGTCAAGAAATACGCCGAGACTCTCGACGAGGAGGAGCGTTTGGCCTTGGAGCATCACTGGAAACTGGTTTCGGTTCGTAGTGGACAAAGAAAATTGGAAAAAATACGAAATTTCGTGACATGGTTGGGGCAGTAGTAATTACTCATTCAAGTTCTAAATCAAAAACCATTAACATATACTTTAAAAATTCTCATAATTTATTTGCATTTATAATTTATTTATGCACTTAATTCCATTTGTAAAGACTCTGATATTGTTCGTTAATTCCCACAATATTTATTAGCAATACTATAACTTTTCGTGTCGTCAAGCTGTCGCGATATCTAAACTAGCAAAACCAGCATATTTATTGTACATTAAATTATTTCTCGTTGATAAGCAAATTACCGACGTCTTTTATCACTTTTTAAAGAGGTACCGATCTGAGATCTTTTTGTGGGAGAACCGTCTTTTATTGACTCGCGTGTGCGTTGTGATTTTGTTTGTATAAGAGTACTATATAAGAGTTCCATAAATCTTGTATTTGGAAATTCTACTAGGCAGAACAAATTCATTTACAGTCAGCACAACTTGTATTCGTGCAGTAGTCTTGATAAAGTTTCTTAGTGGTTCAGAACTTATTTTTAAAACTAAATATAAAAACAAAAACAATTTAATTCAGATTTGAACAAGAAAAACTTAAGCAAAAAAGAAAATTTCGGGCATGCCGACCGTGTAATACCCTCTGAGCTTTCCAATTATGTGAGTTCAAATTGGAGTAGCTGCTGCAAGAACTAAACATGCACTTATGTGCACAGCTCAGTGCATTGCACGTGGCTATGTCTCGCTTGAAAGTAACGCTTTCGTTGTATGACCAACTTTTTTAATTATAGTCCGATTCTGGTGAAATGTTTACAATCGTTCGATAATATTTGTCTTCAAGTGTACGCTAAGTTACAAAACTACACGTTAAGAAATACGTGATCGGGAAGCATGCAAACTTTATTAAGGCGAAGGGGGCGTGTCATCCAAAAAATATTTGACCGCATTGCCTTTATATTGCAAAAAGAAACCTGCATGCCAAAAATTGCGTTCCTAGGTGTTATAGTTTCTGAGATATTCGCCCAAAACACAAATTTTTTCTGAGGTATGTATGGTTTTTCGCTTATTGTTGGCGAATGGTTTAATTCCTAGCTTACCGAAACATTCATGATCATATCACAGGCTAAACAGAAAGTGTTACGCCTCGCTTCATTTCATATCACCCTCTACCGCAAGAAAAACTACGAAAATACTATTTTCCTAATCTTTTTATATTGAACTGCAAATTTTTCTGGTTTACAAAATACAATTTAAAACTATTCATTAAATTATATCTATTTTTATAAATTTGCTGAATTGATATGACACTCTACTATTCGTACTCGTACACCTCGTCTCTTGAGCACATTCCAAAGCCACAAAAGAGTCCAATCAAAAATGGAATACAACAAATGCAGCATAAGATTGACATAACAATCAATATTGATGTCCCAGACTCAAATAAGTCTAATGCTTCTCGGTCATAACCTATTGTAAACGAACTCTTTTCTTTGTACGCACTCATTTTGAACTATTTATAAATTTAAAATTTTTTAATAGAACTGTAAATACATGACATACTATTTCCATACGAGTTAATAATGACACGTGATCCTAGTGGAAGAAGTTTAACAATTCTTAAAAGCTAGAGTGCCCTACAGAAACTATGTCAAATTACTAGAATACTTTGATAATCACATAAAACAAAGTTCTACTTGTGCATATACATACTACTCGTAACTTTCAGTTTACACTCTTTAGCTTGTCTACCCACGTCCTCTAAGTGCACATGCACTCTGAAAAACACCAACCAGAAAAGATATAAAAAACAAACTTTTTGCCAGGCAGTGAGAACTTTTCCATACACCACAACAAAACTTGGAAAAAATTATAAAACTGAATATGGAAGCATCGAAATGTAGACAACACAGCATACAACAATGCATCCTGTGAAGTAAAGTGATACTTTTTATAGCACCCAAAAATTGCAGACAGCCCAAAAAGATGTAGAATTCCAACTACACATAGTAACTAGAAGCATCACAGGTTGCACGAAATCATGATGGAAGAGGGAAAAGCAGAGGGAGGAGCGAGCAAGTAAAGAAAAATAGCAACTGCATTTCCTGTCTGAAAGCTGACAAAGTGCTGAGTGCATTTACGACTTTTCCTCTCGCACAGTTCGTGCATCTGTCCGTCGTTCTGGCATCACACGACGAAGTGAAGTATATACATAGATGTCGAGTAGCGTGAATAGAAGAAAACTGCATTAGACAATAGAAAAATTAAACCACTTAAGCATATAAACAGACAAAATCAAATATAAAGCTGAACACAGTACTCACTCCGATATCCTTGAGCTCAACGATTTTCCACTTTAAGACTTTTGATCATTACTACCTTTGCTAGTCAAACAATGCAATACTCGTATATATAATATTTATATGTACATATACATACACTACGAATTTAAAATTGGGTTTATCATACACCAGGACACCAGGAGACAGTTCGAGATTTATGCGTACTAGCCATTGCTTCAATTCTCCATCAACTCTTATTAGTCGTAGTACCGGGACAGGTCTTTAACCCCGATGGCTGGCTCTGGCTCAGAGCCAGAGGATTTAATATTTGCTGTGTACTTTGTTGACGTATTAGAGAATACACATTACTTTTCAAGGGTACTAATTCTCAACACAGACGAAGAACACAGCTACCACTATTCGTATATTTTGATTGTTTGTTTTCGATTCTCCGAGCACAAATACTTTTATTTCGCCTTTTTTGAATATATAAATTATTTATTTGTTTTTTTTTAATTTTTTTTTAATTCAGATGTATTATAAACATTTTATTTAGTATTTAGTGTAAACTAATTTGAACTTGAGCTTAAAAACGACAACTGTGATGTTGGTTGATACTGAAAGCTTTAACTTATCAACGTTTATCTAATTAACTCTTTAAATTACAACTTTTATCTGGTGTTCTCTTAAACTGACCATTACAAATCAAGTCTCACTGAACCAATTTAGTTCGGACTGTTTTGGATTTTTTAGTAAAATAGAATCCATTTTAATATTAAATCAATTCTTGGAGTTGGTGCACTACTTGTACAATGCCTTAATTAATACAGTTTTATCAATAATAATAGCTGGAGACAGCAAATTTGTTATGCGAAATTTGAAATGCCATACGCAGATTTTTGTTTATTGTTTTAAAGCTTAAGTGCCTGCTTTTCCACATATGTTTCTGTGTACACGGAATGTATGTAACAGAGCTTATTTCAATCCGACAAAACCATAGTTTAATCTACCATAACAACTCAACAAAAGTTTATGTTTGTGCAGAATAATGCGAAAGCATATCCAATTTTATATAATTAATTAATCCAAGACTCAAACCAATTTAAATAATTAGCCTTAGTTTCATATATATATGAAATATGCTTAGCTACATATATGGGCATTTCCGCGAAAAGGTCAACCAAGAGTCCAAAAAAAAATTTCATTTCTTCTGTAATATAGAGTTTTTTTAGTCGTTTGCAGCTCATGGACAACTCTTTTTGTATTTTTTCTTTATCTTCTTAGCTTAAATACTAATGTAATGACTATAATTGTATATATAACTGCAAACAAAACTGCAGTGTGAACAATGTCGCGTGAGTGACGTCGCGTGAGTGACCTAGAAGAATCCTTCGCAAAAAAAGGACAGACCAAATATTGAAAAATCATAAGTCTAATAATAAAGCTTGATATTTCTTATTTATGTCAAAAATATTTAAAGTTTAAAATTTTCACACAATTCGCAGAGTTTGCCGATTATTAGCAATGATGTCTAAAGTCATGTATATTTGAAGTCGCGTGAGTGACCGCTCTTTTGTGGCTTTTATCTCAAAAGATAAAAACTGGAGGCTCTCAATTTTTTTACCAATTATAGTAGTCTCAAAATACTACAAAAAATTATTAGTGATGAATTGTAAAAAATTTAATAGTGTTTGATATATTTAACATTTAAAATTTTATTTTGCTTACGAAAGTCGTGTAAGTGACCGCGGAAATGCCCATATATATGTATGTGTACGATTATATATGTACATATGTAATTCAATAATAATTTTGATATGTTTTAACAACTGTGGTTACGTTATATTTTAAAAAATATATATTCAAAGTTATCTAAGCATTTCGAAAATTTA
Source organism: Drosophila tripunctata (assembly GCA_035047385.1). NCBI lineage: Eukaryota > Metazoa > Arthropoda > Insecta > Diptera > Drosophilidae > Drosophila > Drosophila tripunctata. Next base: position 14,264,935 of record JAWNPS010000288.1, read on the forward strand.
TCTATAATACTGTCATGCGAATTTCGTTACACTTAGGCTTTGGTTGAATTAATTCACATTTAGCGTCAAATCGTTTTCTAAATGAAAAATTAAATTAATATAATTTTTGTTTTCTTAATGAATTCGTTTTTTTAGACATTACTTACCTATAGGTCTATAGTCGTTAATCACTGGAACAGAATCCCACACGCCAAATACACCAGATTAAAAGGGGAATACAGCACAGGCACCAAAAAATACTAACTATTAAGATAATAATTAAATTTGTTGATGATAAACTGTGTATTTTGTCATCCTCTGGATGCCATGTGTTATTATTATTATTATTATTATTATTCTTTAAAAAGTTTAAAACCATTTTTATTTTATAGTGTGCAGCATTTTGAAATGTATTTCGGAATATCTGAACAAATAGAAATTCATGACATACTATTGACATAATAAACTATCTGACATTTGCTTAAATCTACTGGTCAAATTCAGTTTTGATATGAAATTATTTTTCAATTCCAAAAAACTGTAATATTATTTAGTCACATTTTTATTTACATGCTATCAAAAAATACACAGCCATGGTGCAACAATGACTGTATAATTTTTTGATAGCATACAAGGCATAGAACTTATTTAATATTTTGATTTTAATTATAGTGTCGAACGTGTCCACAGCTTATACTGTTAGGAAGAGAATAATATGGTTAGATCGAATTTAAGCAAAATTTTCATTCGCTTACTTAAACCACACATTAAACTGTCAGTTGCTAATGGAACAGGTTTAGACATAATTCTGGTTGCTGGAACAGAATCCCATGCGCCAGAAAAGCCAAACTAGAAACGGAATGCAGCACAGACACCAGAACAGACTGACAATTAGTATTATAATCCAGCTTGCGGTTGATATGGATGGCTGTTTGTCCGGTTGCAGAGTTGACACATCTAAACTTGTCCAGCTAAAGGTGAGGTTGTCACTACTCATAATTTGTAGTTGAAGAATGTTTAAATGGGAATGACTTTAAATACATGGCATACTTGTACATATCCTAATGAAATTGTCTGATGTCTGATTCGACGCTTAATCGATTTGTGCATCGAATCATTTCGGCACTCGATTATAAACTCAGCATGTGCGAATCGCAATTCTCAAGTGAGCATTGAGTGTTGAAATTAAGAAGCTCAAAGTCAAGTGCAAACGTAACTCCTTCCTTGGGGAGAGCTTTTCATGAAGTGACTTCTAATGATGCCCGGCAATCGACACACACATACACACACAAGTGCTCATTAAACACACACGCACACACACACATTTCTCTTGAAATTCTGAGCAAAAAAAAAAAAATTGTATACAAATTAATGAAATGCATTAAGGGAACTAGATGGGAATTGTGACCTGGGACTTGTGACTTGCGACTGGGTCGCAGAGTACCTGTGCTCGTTAGCGCTTCACTCACTCAAACTCACTCACACACACACACAATTACAATCACACTCACATGAGAGGTAAGAAATGCAACCCTCTCCAAAAAACACATTTGCAAAACACTCGCCTCTCCCATCATTATCAAATTTGAATACGTTCTGAGCGAGTTTTAAAATATTCATGCGAGTTGAAAGATATTCAAGTGTTTGCACGCGCATGTGTGTGTGCATTATAACGGGTATATGAGTACAAGAGGTGTGTTTACCTTGTACAGTGAGACAGAGAGAGAGAGAGCGTCTCCCTTATTATAATGGCTATATTTGTGTGGACACAAGATTTTACTTCAAGGCAGCTGTCTAATGGTTAAATCTCAAAACAATGAAACATTCAAATAAATCCGGAGTATTCGCATGCATATTACATTCATGTATTTGCATACACAGGTAATATAATTACTAGTAGACATACAAATTTGCATTAATAGCAATCCCAATATCAGTCGCTATATTCGAGAAATCAATCAAGACATAATGAAGAAAAATCTTTTAGTAGGGAAATATATTACATTATAAAACATTTTGGCAAAATATCCATACAAAAACTCAAAAGTTTTCTAGAGCCAATTATTCTCAACGAGCTCTCACCTAAACAAGGTTTGTTTCAACACATTTAAATCAAAGTTTAAGTTTTTATTTAGTTTTTTCTTAAAATCTTGTTAAGCAATTGTTGTTAAACAATTAAATAAAGTTACAATTACTCCGTTCTAAATATTTTGGTTATTTACCCTCTGAGGGGTGTATTGCGTTTATAAAAAGTAACGTGGCAGAGCTCATAGAGTTTATATACATATATATCCTTGATCAGCATCAACAGACAAATTGATGTCCGCCTGTCTCTCTGTCCGTATAAACGAAATCATATCACACCCCCTTCGCCCATAAAAAACAAAAATAATTGAAAACTTGCATGCCTTCTAGCTCACCTATTTCTTGACTTTCAAATGTATTAGTTCATACATATTTGCTTAGGGACAAACAATATCATAGCCACAGCTCATAGCACTGAGATTCTGATGTACCGCCGTCTTCACTCAAGCAGTCAACTGCTTGTAAACAAAAGCGTGTGTTCAAGCGAGAGAGACAAATAATCACGTATGCAAGATCTTCACTACATAAGAATAGCAATCTTGCAAACTGATATTAATTAGATTATTAAGTTTAAAGCATTTGATTAATACAAATAAAAAGAAATCTGATTTCTATAAAAAAAAATTATGTTAAAATCACAACATAACATTTGTTATAAACCGTGAGAGAAATCACATAAATCGTGGTCACTATTAGAGTACTTAGCACCATTTGTTGCTTGATTCAAAGGATTTAATTTCTTTCAAAGGCTTCGCTCCCATCCCGCTAATACCGCTAATTGCTGGCATTACACTAGTTGACTTGGTGTCTATTCGAAGATTATCAAGAATGGGCAAACAAGGTCAATGCATAAATTGCCTATGAATTATTAAACAGTTATCAAATTCAACCCAATCTTTTACTAACATTGACTGAATTGGCATCAGAATTTGAGATTTTTGTTAACTAGTGTAAAGGCAGCATTCCTCTTAGCCGGCAACTTAAATGTCAGCCAAAGCGACAACGAATGCGCATTCAACTAACACTCGCACACATACTATACATATAACATCATCATACACCTGGCTGCATGTCAAAGTGCAAAGTTTTGTGCCGCAAAAAAGTGGCTCAAAGCTCACGAAAAAAGCACTCGTTTGGATGGAGAAGGGAGAGAGTGGAGGGGATAAACGCTGAGCGGCTGTCAAAAGCGCCGCTTGTCGATGCTAAAAGTTGCGTTTGACTATTATTGTTGTTTGTGTTGCTGCTGTTGCTGCTGGCAACCCTTTCAGGTATTGCTATTTTTCACCTCCTGCCGCCAGTTCTAAAAGTTGCACGCTCACTTTTCCGAGTGGGGTGTGGAAACAGGACGAAATGAAAACTGTGAGAGCAGCTCACAAAATGTTCGTTGTTATTGCAGTTGTTTCACTGTTTGTAGTCGTTGATGTTGTTGTTGTTGTTAATGGTGGTGGAAGTGGTGGTGTTTTGGCTTCAAACTGCTAACGAATGCGTATATAAATGCACAAAGAACTTCGGGTAAACAGTGGGTAAAGAGGAAGCAATAAATGTTAAGAAAAGCTCTCACATGAATTAGAAACAGAAATGTTGATATTCCATTGTTAGCAAGCATATCATAGCTATGTTATGTTACTTAGAAGCTTATCAATCTATTGTGTATTGAATAAACAAATCGATATTTCTTTTAGAAAGAGAAGAGTATCTTTTCTAATGCATTTCAGACACTGAGCTTTGAGCAAAAGTTACAAATGTATATGCTTACAAGAAAGAAAGATTAACTTTGGCACGCCGAATATGGAATACTCATTTAGAATGTGCAAACTAACAGTACACGTTTTCATACTTTCTTATTTAAAGGCGAATTCTGTAACTAATGTTTATTGTGTGAACTTGGTTGCAATTAGTAAAGTAAATCACAAATGTTTTACATTTTAAGAATTTTCAACAGATTGTTCCTATGGCAGCTGTATGATATAATAGTTCGACCTGTATAAAATTTGGTTAACATATGGGTAGTGATAGTAAATGTATATTAGGTGAATTAGGTGAAAATCGCTCAATAGACTGATGAGAATTTCATGCTAAGCATTTTATCCGATTGTTCCTATATGATATAGAGATATAATCTGCATGAAATTTAATATACACGTGGAATTTGGATTTTAATACATATTTCTTAAATTCTGGTTTGATTTCTGAACAAGCACAAAATTTTTTTCATACTTATTTAATATAGTCGTACGATCAGAATAAAATATGGTTTGCACATGGGTCTTGGTACTAAACCCATATTGATTGACTTTGGTAGGGAGTGCTCAAAACTAATTTCAATGCGCTGCAAACTTCTAATATATCTAATACACTTAACAAGGGTATCCAATGCATTAAATCTGAAAGTATAGAAGCTATAGAAGAAGCTCAAAGCAAACTTCTTAGTTTTTAAATAACATTTGAAATATTAAAACTATCTGTTGTTCGTTTTTACCTCTGTTCTCACATCAACTCTTCGAATATTTCATTCTCTTAGATATCTTTCCTCTACAAAGAGCAAACATCTCATTGCTTCTGAATTTTCTTCATAGCTTTTTTACTTTTTTTTATTTGTCAGGAAAAGCCAACGCAATCATCATCATTATCATCTCAAAGGCTGATCATCGGCTTCCATCACCATATTCATTGGCACTCAAGCAATGCGGCTGAATTGCAGTCGTAAACTTGATTGTAATAGTATAATTTTATACGTAAACATACATATATATATATGGAGCATGTACGTACACGTTGTGGGCCATTTGGCCCAGTTTTTTGGGACCCAGGGTCCATCTGCCTATGATTGTTGTGTCCGCTTTCGAGTGGGTGTCTTTCATTTTCATGCAATTTTTATGTGTACTCTATTCGTTACCGTTATGCGAGCTTATTTATAAGACGAGTCCAAGGGAAGCTGACGCATAATCCGCCCCCAAAGACCTTTTGCAAAGATTGCGAGTCCTCCCTCTGCGTCCCCATTCCCCCTTGCCATGTCGAAAAGTTATTGTTATCCTTTTGTTTTAGTGTATGTGCTACATGTATTTACTTTTTTATGCTGCCCTGACACGCCTCAGTCTCCCCAAAATTGATAGCCAGCGTTCTCTGCACGCATTGATTCATAATACATAAATATAAATATTGCGTATACGCAGCGTTGCCTTAGCAATCATTGCCATAAATTCTTATAAACGAACACACACACACACACACATATGAAGTAGTGCGCGTGAGAGAGGGATAGCAAGCAGTAGAGAAAGAGCAAACTAAAGTCCGGCTAACACACATACAAAGACGCCGAGTCATCAATCTTTTAGCATTTCACTTAGGAGATATACGAGTATATGTATTGTATTTGCGAATCGCCCTTCAGGAACGTCCACCTCGCTTCTCCCTGTTCCACTCTCTCTCTCTCTCTCTCTCCCTCCTGCTCTGCTTCTTCTTTCAATATTTGTGCATAAATATTAATATTGCATGACCATGTTTATTTATTTGCTCTGTGTTCATGCCACGCCCACAATTGTCGCCCGCTTTTTCACAGAAAGCCTTGCTTTAGTTTTGCAGTAACTACTTTAGTTAAAGAAATAAAATCAATTCAATTTGTGGATCATAACAGTGGCACACTTGTATATCTTTATACCATATATTTTTGTATTCGGTGGAATACGGTAGATTATGTACGTTAGCCTTTCAATAAATTTTGTTTCAATACAGTTTCAAAAGATTTGTTTGAAAAAAAACTTTTAACTGAGAAAATTTTCTTACAATTCGATTCACAAAACGAAAAACCTATACAACGTTTTGCCACAATCCATTTTTACATTTTTTACAAAAATTGTATGGTTAGTGATTTTGCTATATACATACGGATTTGCCATTCTTAAACATCAAGAAAACTATAAAGAGAGCGCGCTTTAAAACATTTTTTTAATTTAAGATACATTTCTGTGGGATCGTGCCTGGCAACGCCAGCATTAACTCAGTTGTTTAAAGATATCGAAATACACGACAATATTAAATATGAACAACGATAACTACTAGGAGTTATACACGACAATAACGATGGGAATCAACCCAAGTAGAACAGGGAGAGAAAGTACGAGTTGTAGTCTACGACGATGAGGACTTGAGATGAAGTATCTGAAGAGGAACGTTGCGACGAATCTGGAGAAAACGGCGAACAGCGCTTACGACGATGACGCTGAAGTCTTATCTTCAATTAAATTAATACTTAAACAAAGTAAATAATAATTAAAATACAAACGTTAAAACTAAATAATAATATTGTGCTGTTTCAATATATGTTAAGTCTCACATTTCATTAGACATTACGTACACCAGTTGGCTTTTATCAGGGTTAAGAGGGTTAAAGAATAATCGCCTACACTTAATCTTTAATTTTCAACATATTCTAATTAAAGATAGATGTGGTACTCTTTAATTTATAGGTAAACTATATATTCGATTTGCCCGCCTCACTCTTTTCGCTGGGAAAAAACAATCCTTTTGCTTTTCCATAACTGATTGTTTGGCATTTTACTTTAAACGAGTTACATTTTTGACGCCCTCCCAGACAAATGTCTTGAAAGTCAAAATAATAAATGATTTTGTGTTGGAGAGTGTGGAGGGGGTGGAGTAGATATGGAAAGTGCACCCCTAGCGAGAATGTCGCTGGTGGACAAATCACAGCACATGTTGGCATTAGCTACGAATTATGGGCAGACAAGTGCAGCATGTGTAGAAGGCAGGAGAACGGAGGGAGGTGTATGGTACATCGATGCAGGACATCAGGACACACTCGAAAAATACAAACGACACATTTTATTGATGTTAATTTAATGCAAAAAATAAAACAGGCAGCGCTGCAGCGGAAATAAAAAAGAAGGCAAGACGAAGCCAAGCCAGGCGAGACCGAAATAAAAGATTTGCATATAAACAGGCGTCGAAACAGACGCAAATACATATATATATATATATATATATAAGTATATATACACATATATATAGAGTCAGACAAACTACGAGTTCAGACTGTGGCATACGCCAACATTTGCATAACAGACGGGACCCGAAACTGTCATTGCCAAGGTTTTACATCCGCTTGCCGCAATCATCGTCTGTGTCGTTCAATGGGCGGCAAATGGGCGAATAAATGCAAAATCGAGAGTGGAGAATGAAGAACGAAGAGCGAAGAACAGTGGGCTGTGCCCCGCCCAACAATAATATTTATGGCGTCGGCTCATTCTTAAATTGTCCGCGCGACATATGCAAGTGGATATTGCTCTATTTTCAAGTGCCTTGGCATACCAAAAAGCCCTCGCAATACACTCGCGAGTACACTCACAAGTGGCCAAAAGCAAATGCGAATACTCGTAAGCACTTATAAGAATATTCGTATGTAAAGTGCCGCCGATTGTTCGCCGCATTCGTTTGTGCCAAAATTTATTGGCATGTATAAACAGCCAAAAACACATTGAGGAAGCTGCTTCCCCAATTCACACTCCGCATTTCAATATAATTGCAAATATTTAAATTCAATGCCTTTTTGGGCAAATGTATGTGCAATATTGGATGACGAAATTTATTACCCATTGCGCAGTATATGTAATGTGAATTTTGTATACGAACATCCCTTGAAAGTGATGGGCTATCCGTTAACGCGTAATGTGTGTGCGAATAAGCGCTAATTATTTGGCTCAATTGATGACCCACAATTCGTGACAAAGCCATCAAAAGAGATATATGTTTATATGACTTTTCCATTGAATAATTAAATTCCTTGACAGCCATTGATGCTTGCATTTTATATTATATTAAATCTAATTAAAATCGTTACTAGGAAAGCATGTTAAGGCGATGTAGCTGTATTAGTTTATAGTTGATTTTGGTTTATTTTACTATTTAAATTATTGTTTCAATACGGTCACATTTTGAAGATAAAATCTGAATTTTCATCAAAAACTAATATGTAATATATTTAATACATATTTTTAAAGTTAGAAAAATTGAAGAAAAATAAGTTTTTAAAGTCTATTTTATATAAACCCGATTCGTGAAACGAATAGGAATATAGTTTCGTTTAAGATTTCATTCTATTGGAATACCCTTAATTCAAATAATAACATTATGCAACCCTACTAATAAAGTTAAGTATTTTACAAGTATATCTTGTCATACTGACTCTGATCTCCTTGTAGTGGTGCGACGAAATAATAATCAATAAAATAAACAACAATCTCAAAAAAAAATAATTATTATTCGCTTCAGTGTCTATAGATTTCCAAAACATACATACAAAATATTCAGTGTGCTCTTCAATTTGTTAAAATTCGCTAATATATAATCCCAAATAATATGGGTACACTGGATATTTAGTATGGACTAAATCTTAACCAAATCTAAATCTCTTGCAAAATCTATCTTGACAACGAAACCTTCTTTCTTCAGTCTGTTTTAGGATCTATATATATTTTTCTGTCTATTACAAACTGCCTTTCAGAGCCAGCTGGTTAATAAAGATTGTGCTTTCGATAAATACCATAAATAATTTACACAAATCACCCACTAAGCTTGCCGCCACTGTTGAAGGCAACGCGCTGCAACCATCAATATCTCCAACCCGATTCTGATTTCAATTCCATATCCAGTCCCAAGCTCCATCTATGGCCTTGCCACACATTTTTGATAGATTTGGCGGAATGGTTTGCAGCGCGCATGTAAACATCGGCTTTTGTTAATCAAATTAAGTGCAAGTTAATGGCATACACCACCACCCACTCAGTAGGAGAGCCGCAGCACATTTCCAACTCCTCAACTGAGCTCAAGAGCTCAAGAATTATTGCACAACATCATTCGAATTTTACTTCAGTCGACGCTTTGTTTGCCCACTCGAAAATGATGAATAATAAATTGCTAATCATAAATATTGCGAAATCGGTTGATGAAATGAGCAGCAGTGAAAAATGTCTGTCAGTTTCTTTCCTTTTACATTTTTCGCTCTTCCCCCCTTGGATAACCTCACTGTTAAGCAATACAATGCCAAAAGTACACATTGTTAAATTGAAAGGAAACAAATGTAAAATTTATACAGCTGCAGTACCCCCAATGCTGGCCACAGCGGGCAACTCTTGGACCAGATCCACGTTCAATGTGCTCCAGCTGCGCATGCAAAATCAAAGATTACTTAGCGATGGGCGGAGTCAGAAGCGCGGAATGGAATAGGATGGAGCTGATGATGGCAGGCGTCTCTAATGGTCTACAAAGTTTGCTCAATTTGCCAGCAGGCAAAAACAGTTTTTCATTCATTTATTTTTTTATTGGGTTTTCTTTGCATTAGTGAAAGTAAAGAATCAAAACTGTTACACTTTCCGCGCTTTTAATTTGTTGATCTATTAAATCGCAGCTATTTATTGTTATTAATGAGTTTTATTAGCTCTTACGTAATATCTGTTTGATTTGCTATCATTATAAACGATGTGTCCTGAATATAATATTTTCTGCAAAAAGCATTCTCAGGCTGCTTACGATCAACATCAGACTCAGCATTTTGAAGCTCAGTTCTATACATATCTTTGGGACGCATCCACTTCCCGTTGTCACACTCTTCCCTTTGCCATGTCTTCCTCTTGCATTACCATTCGTCTCATGCTCTTCAGTCTGTTTCAATTCCACGAATAGACTACTTATATCGAATGTCTCCAGAATACCGTGAAGCCAGTCCATTTCGGATTTCTTTATAAATTTTGGACAGTAATAATAAAGGCAACTGAGCTGAAAACTAATTATGATTGAGTTTTTTCTTTATAAGTTTTTTCTGTATATTATGAGTTAATTTGATCAGTCTACTTATTGTAGAGCATAACTTTTATGTTGAGAACTTGGAAAAGAAATATACAAAATGAATTTGATCTGCAAACCGGACGAAAAGCACAACCATTATGTCTTAAAGCCGACCCAAATATTACTTTCTAAAAATTAATCCAAATAACATAAATTTGTGATGTTCCAAATATATTGTTGATTAACGATTCAAGTTAACATTAACTAAGTTTAGGAACTGCAGTACTTATTTCTTAAATATTATGTACTTATATTTTAAATACATAAGGTTTGAAACGATTCTGAGAAAACTCGAATTAAGACTAATAATACTTATTCAAAATTGTACAATAAGGTTTATGAAAACTTTTATCAATACTGCATGCATAATACAGTTCTTTTTACTCAAATTTTGGGAAAGAGAGACTTAAATTTTGAATAGAACACTTATTTCAAGAATTTTAAAAACTTGAAATAATATTAGGTTGTATTTAAATCAATATTAACTAACTAAAAACTAAAGCAAAATTAATGCGGAATTCTTTATTATTTTTTATACCCTTGACCCTTGCACTTTTTAAAAAGTACTGGGTCTATTGCTTGAAAGCGTCAATCATAGTAGAATGTGTGGATACAAAAACGTATGTTAACTGCGTTCCAGATCCTTATCTGACAGCACTTAATGACGCCAGAGACCTCGTATCAAAATCCAACTAAAACCCTGACATAACCCTGTGATTCCCTCGTTCACCACCCCAAATCTCTAATTAGCGTTCTGAAATCAATACAATCTCAATCGCAAACAGAATCATTTTGTTACGTGTTGTGGGCCAGACAAATACCAATATTATTGTTCTGTGTATATCAACACGAGTCCTGATTTGAATTTGAGCCAAAAAGGCCCGAAACAGCTGACAATTTTCTCATGAGGCAGACACAAAAGTGTTAGCCAAAAATCAAATTGGACATGTACAAAAGTCAAGTGCAGTAGTCCAACGGTTGCAGTCACAGTTCGTTAGCGCAGTCTAAAGGCAGTAACGGTAAACAGCTTAGAGTTAACGGTAACCTGAAACAGTGGCAACCTGAAGGTGGCAAGTGACAGTTGTGGCAAGTTGTAAGTTGTGGTCTCTACTATATTTCCTGCATTTGAAATCGCCAACAAAACGCTTTTAATTAAATTTCCTGTTCGATGCTAAAGGAAAACATTGCCTACTTTTGTGTGCCACTAAAGAAACTGTTGCATTCACTCACACATACACATACACATACAATGAGACACACACAGACATAGCAACTGGGAACCACAAAATCTTGACTAAAACAATGGTTGCAACAACAGCAATTTGCAGCATTTCGCCAAGAAACAGCTGCTCACACCGCATCCGCAATAAACAGAAGCAAGAGCATAGCAGCTAAGTTTGAAAACGACGGGCATATACCCTGTAATTGTAGATTTTTATATGGAAATTTCTTATAAGTTTTCAAATAAATAGGAAGACCCCACCCAGCAAGTTTGATCAAATAATTATTATAGATCCTCAGTAATTGATAGCTCCAAATTGCTTCTGCCAAATACGATATATATATTTTATATATTTTCAATGACTATAAAAATTACGAGGTGATAACAATATGCCTAAAAAAATATCATTGTTCCTTTTTCGCTCTTTAAAGAAAAAGCGTGTAATATATTTTAACAAATTTTCAAAAGAATTATGGGTGAACGACTTTGAACACGTATTGTCAAGCAAAATCAAATATTGTAAAAATGTTTTACAAGATGGCAGGCTAGTGTTCTATGTACAATACAATTATTGGATGGTACCCAGCGAACAGATACAACTTTATCTGCAAATTTTCAAACCCATTTTAAATTTTTCTTGTTCAAAAAATCTGCTTTCAAAACAAAGTACTGGTTCTTAACAGAATGGTTTGTTAAAGACTATAGCAAAAATGGTACAGGATTGAATTGAAAATCAACATTTTTAGTTGAAAATTATATATTTATTCAAAAATCAGCTCCTACTGAATAAAATTGATTTAGACTATAAAAGTAGCGTGTAATCGAATTGCAAAAAAATGATTTGAAAACTTGGAAAAAACCATCCCTATTAATCTAAAAATATATTCGTTTTAATAAGGGTCTATTAAAATAATATTAAAAAATTTTTTAGTGAGAATAAAAAGAAAATGTTAAGTAGTATTTTCCACTGGCTATTTGTATAATAATTTGGTAGAGTAACTTAGTTATTTAAAATTTCATAGGTATAAAAATACATATGTAGTTGAAATGTAATAATGATTATTAAAATGTTATCTTTAAAAACTTTTAAAAGGTACATAAAGTGTCTGCAATTGTATTTTCATCCATATAATATACACATACAGAATCAATATACCCTCTTGAAGAGAATTGCAAACTCGATAAGGCGTTTCAATGCTGCTGGTGCTTTTGCCATTGCTTCTGCTGCCATTGCTGTTGCAGCTGCTGCTGTGGACAACAAAATGGCGCTGCGAATTGTTGGCGCATAGAGCGGAAATGCAAGCTAACTTGCGTGTGTATTGTTGTTGCTTGCGATGTTATGTTTGTTGTTGTTGTTGTTGCCGCGACTGTTGTTTCTAGTGGTATGGCCCATGAATATTCATGGCGGTTGCTGGGGCAGTCATTCATTCATTCGTGATTTCACGCAACCGGCAAACAGAGAAAACGACGAGACGGCAGACAAAACATGAAACCAAATAAATAAACAAATGTCAGCAGCGTTGGAGGAAAACGCCAAGAAATTGGCGTGAAAATAAATCAAGAAACAAATTGGAAAATTTGTTATTTCGCCGAAACAGACAAGACCGACAACGACAAACCAACTGGAATGGCTTTCATTTTAGTTTTGCGAGAAAAGTGGTGCTCTCAATGGCAATCGAATGATTGAATATGCATACCAAAAACGAATAAATTAAATAACTTAAACTCGACATAAAGAGAAATCAATAAGGTTAACAATAAAGTCAAATACAAAGTACATGCCAGTTGGTACACCATAGCATGTAGGGTCTGTTATGGTTATACAGTGAAACTGCAACTGTTGCAAAACCGACCGATTGCCCTACAAAGTGAAGGCCAATTAAAATGTCCTTTAGGCATTTCTGCAATTTAATTAACACGCAAAGCAGAAAGTATATACACAATAATAACAACTCGAGAGCAACCTCAAAGGGAACTGGCAACCGGATGCCGGTCAAGAGCTGAAAATGAAACTCTGGGCGCTATAAGAGCATAAAAATCGTTTATTTAATTGTAAAATATACATATTTAAATAATACCCATTTAAATGCAGTAGCAGATCTCCCACTTAAGAGCCACCACCCGCCTATATCAGCTGCCAAAGGTAATCAACTGAGTTGCAATCGTCGGAAAAAAAATACATTAAAAAACCTTTTTAATGTTGCCCATGTGGGCGAAGTCCACGTCTGGATGGATGGTAAATGTTTCTGGATATGTATTCAGAGCATTCGACAAGCGTCGTCTGCATCTCGACCAGAGTCTGGGCAGCTCTTTGTGTTCGGCTGGTGAAAGGTTTACTTTGAGTGCACTGGGCTCATTTAAATGCAAATTTAAATGAAATTTTAATCCAGTTTAAGGACTGCGCTCGCTACACCGAACCTTTTGATGTTGCACGGCAGTTTTCTCTGCCTTCGGCAACATCGATGCTGCCCCAATTGCAGCCGTCACTATCCCAGACATGCAGTAGTTTGACCCGTCCTGGACAATACAGCCAAACGAGTATTATAATGAATCGGTTTGTTGTAAAACTTAATGCTTCTGTTTGGTAACATGTAAGCTGAAAGACTGATGCAACTTGTAGTTAACTCCTGGCCTCATAATGATGCTCAAGAATACAATACACATATGTACATATGTACTTTTTTATGGATAATTATACTTAAAGATCGCTCAATCAGCAGTATATATATCCATCTATTGTACCAATGAGCTATTCTGTGGTGGTCTTAACTATGCTTAAAATTGGAGCTAGAGGCATGAACATTTTTGTATTTGTTTTGTTTCACATGGCCGAAAGGGGCGTGGCATTAAAATAATTATGTCATTGTCTTTATATTGCATCTAGCAATCTGCATGCCTAAATTGATGTTTCTGGGTGTTATAGTTACTGAGATATTCGCCCAAACCAACTATTTTTTTAAAAAGTATGTCTGATTTTTCGCTTATTGCGGGAAAATGGGTTGTGACATCAATAAAAGAGAACAAACTTGTATTGACTGACTAAATATGTGGTCGATACTGACTAACTTTGAACTTGTAGTTCTTCCCATCTTTGGATCCATTTGTTAACACGGATAGACAGACAGGCAGACATAAAAGTTGACAGGCGGACATGACTATATCGACTCAGCTTGTGATGCTACTCAAGAATGTATATACTGCCATGCCTTCTTCTGCATGTTACATACTTTTCACAAACCCAATAAGCCTAAACTAAAACTATATTTCAGCGAAAATAGTTACGCTCAATAATACTTAGTAAAATAACGTTTTACTACATATATTTTAATGGATAATTCATTCAGTCCATTATATAACCATCATCAATACCAGTAGTCGTCTTGATATTATTCCAACGCTTTGCTCGATTCTCGTGGTGGTTCAAACAGTTCCAATTCCGGTTCCGCATCAACTTCTGAATCCGAAGTAGATGCTGAAGTAGAAGATGCTTGATTGATAATATGAAAGTCACAGCGCTTACAGTAGAGGTCCGTCCGAAAGCGTGGCTCAAACTTCCGGTTACAGATGCGGCAACCTTGATGCGGAAGACGACAGCGAATGCAACGATGCTCCTCCGGGGACAGATCAGCCCACTGGCATCTGCGGCAACAGTTGCTGCACAAGTACAGTCTGAAGTCAACATCCCCCATTATTTCTATGAGCTGCAAGTGACAGTTTATTACTACTTCTTATACAAATAAACCTTTTTATTACAGTTGATAAAAGTTGTGGCTGCAATATACTCTATATTCTGTTTCTTATAATATATTTTTAAAATAAATACTTGAGCCTACTATTAAGCTTGTAAAATTCAATTGTGAATGTGTTTAAAATATGAATACTTAAAGCAATTTGTTTAATACTCAATCTTTCTCTCTGTGTAGTCTTAAACAAATTATGCGCAACTTTAATGCTCCATTTGTGATGGGAGATTTCCGTTGAGATTTACATTTTCCACATATCCTTCAATCTCAGCACTTTTATCTGTACATAAAATGCACTCACATTCACACACATTCACTCACATTCACCCACACTCACACATTGAATCCCATATATGGCATAATTTACATCGCATTAAAAAAACGGCAATAATGATTTATTGTTGTTGCTGGGCCAGCAGACACGCCACAAAAAGCATATTTAAAACGACATATTTATGTTTAATGAACAATAAACTGATATGTACAGACAGTCTGAGAGAGTGGATAATATATATAAATACGTAATAACACATTAAATAAGCCGTTGCCAATAATTTTATGACCTTGTACATTAATTAGCGTATGCAAATTTAGAGTACATCAGCTAATCAAAATTCAGCTTTTAGTATAAATTTATTCTTATATTATCGATTGTATATTTAAAAGTCTGTTAAAAAAAATGTCCATCATTAATTAAACTACTCTGCAAATAACCAGTAAAATAGAAACAGTTCAGCTAACAGACTATAAGAGACCCTGTACTTATTGTAAATTAATCATATACAATGATATCAAGTAGGCAACATAACAATATCAAGTGTGAACTAAAACACTTTAAGAATAAGAATAAGTATTTGTCACTTAAAACTAATTTTCGACAATTCATTCTTATGGCAGCCATATATTTGCCTGATTTAATTCAAATTTGGTCGAGCTATAATAAATGATATGCATAACATGAAGGTTTCTTAGAGATTTCGGGCATTTTAGCAATATTTTCTGGGCTGATATCTAATATATGCATCTGTGTTTAATAAAATAGCAGTGTCAAAACTGCCGAGAAGTAAGGCAATGTTTCTTGCAGATTCCGTCTAGTAAATCAAAAACTTCTTCACGATTTTAGTACATGGGAGTATCGAGATGATATAACGTAAAAAATTCCGTTAGTTTAATCACATTTTGAGATTTCCTTCAACTTTTTCGCTCATATACTAAAATATATCTCTGTTCACTCAAATAGCAGTAAAAATAAAGTATTTATAATACTTACCACTAGTCTTTAAGTTAAAACATGATTTTATAAATAAACTATTCTTTGCACTTTGTACTTTGGTAGTTGCAGAATTTCATTTGGAATAATCAGGCTTTAGGCTCTTCTTCATTTAAAAGCTTATGCACAAATTTCAACAACTATTTTATCAATAACACTATTTTTTGCAGATAGATCCGTTAAATTGTTTACTGAGTAGCCTAAAAGTATGCAGCGTGAAGAGTCATTAAGCACAACAGCAGCAACAACAAATTCAAGTTGCGATGAATGCTCAGATTCAATGACAACATCAACTGCATCATTGCAACCAAAGCTTAAAATTCAAAACGGGTCAACGAAAGGTCCCGGTCTACTGCTCTTTCCGAATATTGCCCAAAGCCATCATCATGCAAATTTGGCATCGAAGACACCGAATATGAAAACGTCAATGTCAACTGCAACGACATATGCCGATTTGAAAGCTAATGGGGGCGAAGTAGTTCTTAATCAGCGAAAACCGTACAGTATTCGCAGTTTTCGACGACCGCCTCTGTGGCAGCCACATGCCGCAAGAGTTAAAAGTGTCGAAAAAACGACACACGGAGAGAAAAGCGGCACGGAACAGACAGATAACTCTGCCTACATGGAAAAAGGTCAGTCCTTTATAATCGAGTTTCTACAAGGCTCATCCATACACGGATTCATCTATTTGGCCAAATGCGGATTGCACTTTTTGGAACGGTAAGTTTAAGTCCATGGCGAAAAATATGAGAAAAGTTCAACGGAGCTAATTAATTAAAAATTTTAAAAGTTTTAGTATTTACATATAGATTTTAAATGATTAGTCAAAAGTTTAAATTATCATTGAAATATTTAAGTTTATTCTAGAGCTGTTAGCGCCATCAATGTAAAAACTGTTGCATACTTTGAGGTGCTTTCCTAAAAACTTAGGAAGCTGTTCCTTTTGTTAAATGCTATAAATCGAACATTAAGAACAAAATATATCGCAACGAGTGGTTTGAACTTTTGTGTCTAAATATATATTTTTATAATCTGAAACCAAATTTATGTTTACTCGCAGCGTTGAACCTTTTCACCCAATTAATTTTGAAATTAATGTAAGCCATAAAGTCTCATTACGGCCAAAACTTTTAGACTGGCTTACTTTCGCTTCGGTTTGGTATAGTTTTCAGGCCAAAAAGTATAAACTAAATGACACAAAACTATAAGTCGAGGACTTAAAATGTTCTAAAGCACTCGCACGTGCACGTGCACGACCAAGACATTGAGATTGCGATTGCGATTCCAACTCCGACTCCGAGACCCGATCTAGCAGGCATATGGCAAAAGTCCAAGGGGATGTGTGTGTGCTTACTCCCGCATACTCCCCTCGCATGCATAAAATTACACATGAGCAACAAATTTTTCTACATCTCTGGAAGTAGCATTATTTTTGCCGTTGGAATTTGTATTTGGTGCGAGTGAAACGGCAAAGCAATAAATCCTAAAAACTGACATGACATGACAAACAGGATTACACGGAATGTCTGGCAAGGCTTAAATTGGTAACACACACACACACATACATATCTATGCCAAGTGGGGAGGCTGCCAAAACGAACTGGTTCAGGTTTGAACATGTGGGAACATGTCAGCATAACAAAAATGGACCACAGCCAACCCGCAGCTGAGGGTTAATTAGTGGATAACAGAGCCAGGCACGCCAGACTTAACTCCGATCCACTGCCTCATCGCAGGCTCCATTACAATTTCAGTTAGTTTTCGGCTGAAAGTGACAGGTGTTCAATGGAGCAAGGCATAGGGAAGGGGAGTGTTGTATATGTTGGTGTGCAGCACGCAAAGCAAGGCTCTAATTAATACGACACTCCTGCCACTGCTCCAGGACAATGATTTGTGCTGCCAGCAATTTTACTTATTTATTATTTATTTATTTCTCCACTTCACTTTGATTTATTCGCTTCCGTTACAAAAAACAACAATTAAAAGGCACGACTAGCTGGTACCAAGTCACGTGAATGGTTTAAGATTAACAGATTTAAATAACATTACTTTTGGCTTGAGCAGTGTAGCTAGTTCTTCGCCATAAGAACAGCACAAAGCAAACAGAAATTAAGAATAAAAAATGAAATTCGACAGAGGTTTAAAACCTATTAGAAAGAGGGAAAGGCTAAGCACTTACGACACCTAAAGAATAATTTTGTATATATGAAATACATTTCATATGCTCCTATTTATGCTAAGATTCCAATGGTAAGCTTTAAGCATACTGTTGATATCTGTTCTAGTTTCAATATTCCAAGTGAAAAACACGTTCAGCAGCAAATTGCACTAATTGTACAAACAAATATTGAGTGTTAATTTATAGTCTTGAGTAGATTGTCGCTTTTGCTATGAAAAAGAACTCAACACTCTTAGAATACAATGTGCCACAATTAAAGTATGCTAAAGGGTACATTGAAGTGGTAAAAAAAGCCGTTGTTTTCAGCAAAGTAACTTTTCTAAATACTTTCGATACTTTGGCATTTTGAGCTCTTAAAACGGATTATTTCGAGTTGTATATTTACAGATATTCACTTCTCACCAAAACTAAATAATATTAATGTAACGATATATCGTATACATAATATGTATACATATATTATGTATTACATATTGAAGTATATATTATTCCTTGTTATACCCTTACGGAGGGCATTGTAAGTTTGTCACTGCGTTCACAAATGCAGGCTTGGCAGACCCCAAAGTGTATTTATATATGCATTATTGTTCAGCATTTGCGCACCAGTTAATACAACCATATCCGTTCGTCTTTTTGCATTCAAACTAATTTGAAAAATATGTTAAATATATTCGAATTATACACATTTATTAGAAGTAAACTACGCTAAAGTATGCTATTTTAAATGTATCTACTTTAGGAAGACGCACATTTTATTATACATAAGTATAGTATAGTATATACAAATACCCTTCTTTAGAGTATTCAAATCAGCAGCTAGTGCAGAATTTTTCTGAATTGAGTGGCTCGAGAGCAGCTTAAGTTGCCAGCAAAAATATTCGTGATGAAAAATGCAAAAATCGCTAGAGTCTGTGTCGCTGACATGTGATAACCTCAATCCCAAATGCGTTGATATGGCAACTTTGGAGCTGTGTAACTGGGGAATAAGCCGTGCTTGATAAAGGAGAGTGGGCGGGAGAGCAGGATAAACTACAGGTGCACGACTGCATAATCCGGAACCAGCTTCAGCACGAGAATTTAAATCAGAATCAGATTTCAAACCACAAGTGCAATTGGAATGTTTTTAAAATGGTAGATATTTTTGAGTTTGTTAAATAGTTTATAAGCAAAGTTGTTAAGTATTTAACAATATTATTAAAATTTGTAGTAATTTGTGAGAGAAATATACAAATGAAAACATAAAACAAATACCAACATGCCAAAGCTTAAAAAACAGGAAATGCCACTGAAATGAACCCCTAAGTATACAAATCATCTCACATCCATATGCATCACTGAACTCCATTCACGCACAAATTTTATGCATGTGAGTGCTTAAAGATGATGAAACAAAGCAAATGACTGACTGACAGATAGACAGACAGACTGACAGGCAGAGAAAGCTTGACATACGTACTATGGATATGTTTGTTTAGATGTTAGGGACCAAAGAATTTTCGTTGTCTAACATTTTCCAATTCAGCATGTAGAAAGAGCAAAATATACGGACATTCCTATTCCCGTCATAACAATATTCCGAATGAGTAAATCTTTGCTAACCATGTATGCTCAACTAGAAATTATCCTGTAAAAAAGAAATTTGCGTTAGCAACGCGGTATTTCAAATACAACTTATAGTTCCAATATCAGCAATATAAAATAAAGTAATTAAACTTATAATATTTACAAAGTCGAATGTTTATAAAATATTTATCGTCCTACAAAAAAATAGTTTTTTCTACAATTTAATATAATTACTAAAGTGTTATCTTAAAGTTTTAAATATAAACATCACTTAAGATCGAAAAAAACATATATATTTATATATAAGAAAGCTTTAACCTATAAATATAAGGTACTTTTATTTATTATCAAACAAACTTTACTCATTGTTAGCTTTTTCAATTAACAAAATATGAAAGGATTATATGTTAAAAACTTGATTTATTTGGAGTGAAGCTAAAAATTAAGATGAGTTGTCTATTTTTAAGAACCATATCAACTATTTTCAACATTAGTAAATAGTTCCAAAACAAAACCGAAATATATTGTTTGTCCCTTTGGCAACACTTTTTTTGTGACCACTCTACAAAACGCAGCTTATATTTGTTTGCTTTGGACTAAAAAATTAATTAATAATGTATTCATTTATTATAAGGCTTAGTATTGTATTTAATTATTCATTTAGATAGATTCATAGAAATTTCTTAAAAACAAGCTGAGTTTTCTAAAAACAATTCAGTAGTTTTCTATCAGACTACTTCAATCTTTCGAGGAGGAGCATTTCAGAACTTTGCTGAAGACGTAACCTAACTTTGTAGTATTCAGAGCCCTGAATTGTCCACTGACTCCGTCAGTTACAATTTAATGAAAATATTGGAGTTTGAATCTGAGTTTTCAGTAGGGATTTTGCAATTTTCAATGTAAAAGCGAATGAGGTTGTAGGGATTTCTCAGTTTTGGTGCTAGAAATTCGTGCATATTACTTAAACAATTTAATTGAAGCTCGTTTAATGTGGAGCAGGAAAGAAAATGTTACAAATACTTCTTAAAATTAAATTCCCTTAATGCTTATACTCTCTGAGCAAGATTTAAGTTTATAGAGTATTAAAAACCAAAAAAAAAATGGAGTTGCACAAATGGAGAAGTTAGCAAAGCTGTGACAATTTGAAATTTGAAATTATTTGATGTAGCAGCGGAAAGTGTTGAGTTAGAGGGAAATGTTGGAAAATTCTTAGAGGGAAATGTTGGAAAATTAAAAGCCAAGTAGCTGTTACAGCAATGAAATGTCCACATATCTCCAATGTACATGTGGGAGTCTGTGAGTGTTGACAGCTCTGAAGGCTTTATGAACCATTGCTGGCGTCAGAATGTCATCATTGTGCGGTGAGGCGCACTCAAAGAGGAGAGGAATTCAGCAAGGATTTGCCGTCTTTTGTTTGACTTGTTATGGCTACTCTGTCTGTCTATGTGTATGTGTTGCCAAGTGTTGTGTCTTAGTGGTGCTTCTGTTTTGGCTGTCGTCGCTTTTGCACCAAATAATAAAAATGGGGCGACTGTGAAAGGGGTTTTCAGCGTCGCGTCGCGTCGTGTCGTGTCGCCTCTGCCGTTCGTTGACTTGGCCATAATTCTTTTGTTGCGCATATTTCGGCTGATGCTTACCAAAAATTTACACGCAATAGATTTTTATGTGCATTGCCAGAGTGCACACACACAAACAACAACACCAACAAATGATTGGAAGCCGTATATCATTTCTGAATTTTTTCATTCTATTTTTTTTCATTTTTGATTTTCAGTCTGCTCTGGTTTGCATTCATCTGTGTGGCACTCTTCAGCATCATATCGCTGAGCCAACGCACTTGGCAGCGTTTCCAAACATCGCCCATGGTCATATCCATGGATCGCAACAAACTCGTTTGGAATACCAGCTTCCCATCATTGACGGTCTGTCCCCATAAGCGCATCGATGATCTCAAAGTGGATGATTATATACTGTAAGAAATTTAAAAATTTCAATTAAGTTAATCCATTCACTATTGACTTACTAAAAAAATATACTTAATTGAAATTCAATAGAAAATTGTATTAGCTTAAAAATTCAACTATAAATAATATTTTACATGCCTCAATTTTTTAATTATTGGTAGAAATATTATTGTTTGGTAGACCAGAACATAAAATAATATAAGATATATAAGATATAATATATAAAGTAATATAATAAGATAAACAAGAACGAAAATTTCGTTCGGGCATTCCGCCCGTGTAAAACCCTCTGACATTCAATTTCAACAATATGAGTTTAAATTGGTGTAAGAAAAACTCAGAGGGTATAAAAAACACGTGTTAAGTTACAAAAGTATACATTAATATGTGAGTTAAAGGCATGCCAAATTTCAAACTGTTTTGTTTCTTATGGGCAAAGGGGGAACAGCATACAAAAAATCCATGTCATTTTCTTTATATTGCATCTAGCAGCCTGCATGTCAATATTGGTGTCCCTATTTGTTATAGTTACTGAGATATTCGCCAATAATATGCATAATTGTTATTGTTAATATGCATTGAATTGTTGAATGTCTTGTAACTCACGTATTTCCAAACGTAGTAGCTTTGTAACATCACATTCGTTTAGAGGCAAAAAATATCAAACAATTCTGAAAATCACATAAAGATTTGATTTTAATCAACAAAGTTATCACTCATCAAATAAAGTTAATTTACAGAAGCGGCGCTGCCACGAGCCTAGCACTGATCTGTGCTGCAGCGTAAACGAAACACGTTGTGCGAGTGAGACAGACATACATACAATAGTGCACGCTAGTTCTAGCAGCGCTTACTCCAATTTGGACTCATATATTTTGGAATGAAAGTCAGAGGGTATTACACGGTCGTGATGCTTGACTGAAAACTTTCATTCTTGTTGCTATAAGTCTTCGAAACAATCCAATGTTTGGTAAATCAAAACTAAGATAGCAAGATAAGATAGACTAGCAATTCATTTTAATATTAAATATATTAGCCAAAATTATTAAAAGAGAATTTAAAATATAACTAGTAAATCAATATTTATAGCATACGATAAGTATAAAACTGTTATAAATCAAAACTCTATAAGTTGAAGTTCACATTGTGTATAAACACACAACTGTCGTATACTTTTAGCGCCCACAGTGAAGAGTTTGAGGACAAACAGGATAAGGAGGATTTCCGTGACTTTATTGCGAAACTTGCGAGTCTCACATATGACAATTTGGAAACTCTGCCACTGAACAAATCGTACGGCATCGATAGCAACAATTACTTGGATATACTCTATGAACTGAAGTGGCCCTTTGAACCGGAAATCAGCAGCGGCGCCGCTGTTAAAATGTTGATCTACGAAACGCAGACAGAGTTTGGCATTTGCCACTCAGTCAACTCTCTAGTGGCCAGATACAATTCCTATTAGTAAGTTCTGCCACAGTAAATGAACAATTTTATTTGAATTGTGATTTTTTGTAGCTATTGGCGTGCTGGCGACTGGAGTCTAATGGATCATGGTGATCGGGTGACAGTACATCCATTGGATGGCGAAATCTATGCTCAGATTATAAACCTATCTACTGCCTATGATGTATATTTTCATGGTGCTGGCGATGTGCCTAGCATATCCAAGCAGCGTTACACATTTCCCGAAAGTGATTACACAACTGTGGAGTTAATCGCCCTGGAGATCTATACGAATGAGGAGGCCAGAGCGTAAGTGGGAGTACCTACTTAACTACCTGAATTCAATACTTACTAATTCCACTATAGATTCACCACCAAGCAGCGCAAGTGTCGCTTTCAGTACGAGGCCGATGGCATGCAGACGGTTCCCATTTACAGTTTCGGTTTGTGCCTCTCCGAGTGCCGCATGTTCTTCTCCCTTCGCATCTGCGGCTGTGTTCCACACTTTTATCGCAACCGCTGTTAGTTTCTTTCCATTCGACTTTCTAGTTATTTAACAGCTTACAATTTTAATCATATTTCGGTGATATTATTATCCTGTCCTCTGTTCACATAGTTGCACTTAATTGTTACCATTAAATTTAACTTTTATGTGTCGACGCTGCGCATTTTATGGCGCAAATTTTCTCGTAAAATGTTTAAATAGTTCCACTTGAAGTTTTCACGACTATCTCCCTCCCTTACTCTCTCTCTGTCTCTCTCTCTCGTTTTATTCCATCTCTTTCAGTGCGCAATGGTCGACTCCTGCCCGTGTGTGGTCTGGAGGGCATCGGTTGCCTGGTCAAAATTAAACGTGAGCATTCCTTGATAATCTTTTGCACCTGTAAATATTTCGTTTGCCTCGAAAATTCATTTTGAATTTTCCTCACCAAATTTTCATTACAAAAATATTTTAGCATTTCATCTGTACGCCGAACGTGACCATAATGATCTAGTGTTGACGCTGGTCAGTAATGTGGTCCATTCTAATAAACCTCTGATGGAATGTGATTACCTGTTTAAATGAAAATGCGTTGATAATATTAAAAAAAATTTCACACCACAACTCATTATGCCCTTGCAAAGGGTATTAAGTATTAGTAGCTATGTTTGGAATGCTGTGGGAGGAGGCTTCACAGACACCAGAAAGTACTTGGATATATTCTTGTCTGTCTTTCAAGTCTTTTGATTCTATTCAAATTTATCTTTCAGTTATAAAGCTATAGATACCATAGAGCATATCGAAAGTTTCTTAGCAATCTTAACCAAACTCCACGGAATGCATTTACCAAATAGTACTACTATTTCTTATAGGTCCAATAGCAAGAATCAACCGAAAATAATTTCTGTAATTAAAGCTATCTCAGTTAAATTCATAAATCATAGATTTTTTATAAATTTATTCAATCCGAAAGCAAAAATTATTTTGTTTAGTGTTCAAAGTGGGGAGCAAAAATGATTTTATGCATATCAACTCTGACTTTGATCGTCCAAAACAGCAGAACCGTACAAAAAAATTTTTTTTATTCACATTTAATTAACTATTTTTAAGAATAACTAATAAGCAAAAAATTATTTTTAACACACTCATTAACACATTTTTTTTTTTTTTGGTAGTTTGGGATGGTTTTTTGTTTCCAAGAAAGTTAGTTGGAATTCGATTCCCTTACTTTTAAAGGATTCCATAGAATACCCATTTTTGAAAGATCTATTTCAAACCGACAGTGCTGATCTTTGAATGAGTTACCGAATATTTTCAATCAGATTGAGGCAGGGCATTAAATCGGACCCTCCCTTAACTAAAATGTTGATTTTTAATCAAGTCCTACACCTTTTTCGCTTTTTCATTTCGACTACCATGTTGTGAAAAATCGGAATTTTTTGGAAAATAGCACATTTGTTCAAATAAAAATTCAGAAATGGGGTTTTAAAACATGCAATTATCATCTAATTGTTGTAGAAAACCAACCTTCCACCATGTAAATCGACCACTTTAAAAGACTGTTTATAGAAGTCTGCTAAGATATCCAATCTTTGGCGTGTCACATTTGTTATTAATACTCTATTTTTTATGTTATTTAATAATTTATTCCTTTTACATTTCATTTTTAATTACTGCTGCCATTACACAGAAGATATTATCACCTTAAAGTCGGACAAATATAAAATTGATTGCAATTGTTTGGGCAACTGTGATGATTCCAACTTTTTTGTGCAGTCCTATGTAAGTAGAACAAATAATACAATAATAGTAATCATAAACAATTCCAGGTGAAAACAATACTTACAATTGTTTAACGCTTACACTGTAAATACTAAAACCGACATATATTGTTGTTTGTTAAATTTTTATTTAAAACACATTTTAACCAATCGAGTGGTAGTAAAGATTAGTACGTTTATTCTAAGGTAAAGTAGAATGTTTAACAATTCAATAACTTTAACGACAAAATACGAATTTTACCAACTTTAATATGCCATTTAAATATCAATATTTTTGTTGAGTATAGTATAAACTTTTAAGGGTTTGCGAAATGTGCGTTTGAAAATGTTGGCAGCCAAAGCGCCATCTATGGCTCGTTAAAGCTGTAAAACGCTGCTTCAAATGGGGTAGAAAAGTTACGGCAGGCAGTTTCCTAGTTCGTTGGCATCTCAAAAACATCGAAATTGTTGACCGGGGCCGTAAAAAATAATAAGCGCAAAAGTTGCTCGGCAAACGGCATTGGACGCCTTGAAATATGCAATTATTTTTACGCTTCGGTCTGCTTCGGCAACTGCAAACCAGTGATGCCAACCAATAAAATAGCTAGATTTATGCAACACAAATGGCAGGCAATTGGGTATACAAAACTAAAATTTAAAAACGAAATATTGCATTTTGATTAAAGTAAATGCATATTGGTAGATAAATGGGATATAAATCAAATTTAAAAATTTATGTAACACATAGTTGATAGTGGTATCTCTGATTAGTTCAAGTCAGTAAGTCTTAATCAAGCAGTACATGTACATAATAGCTCTAAAGAGAAAAATACCAATTTTTTTAATAAACTGTAGATTAAATAAATTAAAATTTAATTAAAAACTTATTATTATTTTAATTTGAAAACTCTTTTAACTGTCACCTTTTCTTAGTAGTAGTAGTAGTAGTAGTAGTAGTAGTATGTAAAATACCTTATAAATTTATTTTCATAGTTCTCAATATGAAGTACTGCATAAACTTATAAGCTAGTTTCTTTAATTTTTCCCCCTTTTTTATTATTTCAAAACTATTTCCATCTATACATTTAAGACATAGCGCAACATTTAAATTTATATAAAATTTTTGGTTAATTTGATTGAATTTTAACATGGAAAATTTAATGTGCACCGACAACAGGAAGATTTTAGTAATGAATGATAGCTTGCCATAAACCAGTCAGCAACATTTTTCAGAAGAGTCAAAGTTATATACTACCAACAACTTATTTTGTATACTTTCATTTTATTTATTTATTTCAAGCATTATATCATTTATTTTCAGTTCACAGACCAATCAACAATCACTATTAAAATGGCAAAACATTTTGATTGCCTTTCAGTCACAGAAAGCAACTCTAAGTCATTTGACTTTGATCAAGCTTAAACTGTTAAGGGTACTCCCTAAAAAATAAAAAAAAACAAAACTGTGATTTATTTTCATAAGCTTTCATACCTTTAGCACACTATAGCCTTTCCAAATAATAATTTTTAGTATATTTTTTGAACGATATTTTACTCCTCAGAAAATTGGTCCATTTCAAAGCAATAGCTAATAATAATTTATATACCCGCTGCCAAGGTAAGGTATAGTTAGCTTGTTAAAAGCATGTAACATGCAGAAAAAACAGTCGCAGCATAGAATCAATATAGCCACGATCTGTCTGTCTGTCCGTATGACGCATTCAAAAATGAACAGATATTAGAGATGGCAACAGCTACAAAAGTCAAATTTGGTATGTAGACATCATATTCCTTCTCGCTACAGTTAGCTTTAAAAGAGCTGAAATGACATCACTACAGTGTAAACTCGTAGATGAAGCTAAAAGTTTTGTTTAACTTTTTTTTGCCGCGGATAAAGTTTTTACATTTAATAATAATTTCAGCTTACTTGACTTGTTACACTGTTCTTCTTCATATTGTTGTTGTTCTTGTTGTTGTTTTTTGGGTTTTTCTACAAATTGAACGCACCGTTTTCTACCACTTTTGCAGAGGTCCCGTGTCTGGTTCCTGGGCGCTAACCTACAATGGGGCATTATTGATTATCCCAAAATGCAGCTGCGTCGGGATGTGCTCTTCTCGTTTGCGGACGTCTTGGGTGAGGAGTTAACTTGCCTGTTTTTCTTTTTGGCCATAAACCATTTAATAATGCTAATGTTTGCAGTTTATATTGGTGGTCTGGTCGGTTTCTTCTTGGGCTGCAGTGCTCTCAGCTTCACCGAAATTATCTACTACTTTACGGCACGACTAGTTCGTCGAATGTTTTGCAATTAAACTCGTATCAAAATATTGCACACACAAAGAGATGTACACGCATCAATCAATAAATAGCAAATACAATTCTGCTATACTGGCAAAAATTATACACCTCCCCCTAGATTAAATTGTATTCCTCCCCACCCAGAATATAGTACTCAGTTGTCTTTGTCTATGTTTGTTCGCTCGTCGCCTGGCATTTCAATGAACTGTTTGTCTAAGCGTCTGTCTTGGGTTCAGAGGACTCTGGTCTCTGGTCTCTACTCCGATGTCTGACTGCCCATTCATTGAGAGCGCAGATTCCCCGACAAATTAGGCGCATCTTTGTAGTACTATTTTTGCAAACCTTGTCGATTTTTATTAGGGATCCGTTTGTCCGTTGCTCGAATTTATTATTTTTTTGGTTCATTGAATTGTTTACTTGGTTGTCGGGTTGTTTGTTACGTTTACAAATGTTACGAACGCACTCATTGAAGTTTATTAACAACCCTCGTTGACTTCTGTTTCGCACATACATACATGGTACATATGAGTAAACTCAAACTATAACTGACAACAAATCGAATGCCATTTAACTTTTGCCATGAATTTCTGCCCTGTCATCAGTTGCGCGTTTGCTCGCAAAAGCGCAAAGGACACTCAGATTTAGGTCAACAATGTGGCAACACCAAAGACAAACACTTCTTAACGATTTTGCTTCAATCTGAATCTGAATCTAAATCTGAATCCTAATCCATAACCGACTTTAACCACGCTCAAAAGCCAAAGAATTCAAAACACAATAGAAAATATGCATTTGAATGATTCTGCCAAAAATACAAGGGGTTTTAATATTTGTACGCAAAAAGTGTATAAGTATATTTAAATTCACTGCCACTCGTATTCTGTTTTTTTCAGACCGTGTACTTGAAATATAAAGTAGAAGGTTCTATTAAGTTTTTCGAAAAGCAATGCAGGAAAACGGAGTCGTTTCAAAGCAACTATGTGGAAAAAAAACTAAAAAGTTAGCAAAATAGTCAAGAAAAAATCAGGATAAATTATACTTTCATTAGTTGAAATACATAAAGCCCACTATTATTATTATTTGTTGTTGTTGTTGTTGTTGTTGTTGTTGTTGTTGTTGTTGTTGTTGTTGTTGTTGTTGTTGTTGTTGTTGTTGTTGTTGTTGTCGATCTGGTTGTTGTTGTTGTTGTTGTTGTTCTTGTTGTTGTTGTTGTTGTTGTCGATCTGGTTGATCGCTGCCAATGAACTCTGACTACAAATTTGTCGAGTGTGCGCTTAAATGTTTTGCTTGTCGTTGTAGTTGTCATCAATTTTTGGTGTTTTTTTCTCTCTCTCAATTTGTATACCCAGTGCAAGTGTATATCGAGTTTGTTAAAAGAATGTAAGTTACATAACGTAAAATTCTAGAGAAGGCATCTGCTTACCGCTCTTAGTATACATAAGTATGTGTAAGTAAATTTGTTACCAAATTCAATAGTGCAGTCTATATTAAAAGTGGTAAACGATCGATAGCACTATCGAGACTATCGATGGTTGTCCACTATCGTGTCGACCCGCTATCAATGGTTCTTCGCTACCGATAGTTTTCGATAGTGTCACCGATATTTTTGTATGCCTATCACTAAATTATATTCATATTTGGCGACGTTTAAGTTTTGTTTATGATCAAACAAAATAATAGATTTCTTTCTTCCAAAACATAATAAGCATAACGTACTTTGAAATCATTTTCAAAGAGTTTTACTAATAATTTGTTTACAAAAAAACGTTGAATAAATTGTGTCAGACCGCAGTACACGGTTGAAGGAGGAAAGTTAACATATTGTTATTCCTAAATCAAAATCTGTAAATTAATGTATAGTTTTTTCATTGAATTTTCGTTTATAATTGATTTGTTTGGATTTCAGTTAACTTTTATAAATTTTAAAGAGTTGTTTTTTTAAAAATTGAGTAAACCAAGTTTTTAAATACTTACATACATATTTTGTTTTGTCTTGGACACTATTGAGGACACTATCGTCCGCCATCAATGGCTTTCAAAAAACTATCACCGACTGTCGATGGTGTCGACTATCGGTAGTTTGACATCTTTAAATGACATTAGGGATTTTAAGGTTACCTAGAAGCACTAGAATTGCTATATAACTTACTTATATATACGTGAATTTGATTGCATATTTTTTATACCTTACAATATTTTTCTCGCTACATATTTGATTAGAAAGAATCGTTTCTGATTGCATATTATCGTACATATATATATATGCATGAAACTCATCTCCAGAAATCTGTACCATATATATAACACTGTACTTGCCATTTTTCATATAGACTCTTCCAAGGGCTTGTTGGCTTTGTAATCAGTATTGTTGCTGACTCAAATAATTTAAATTTAAATGCCATACCAATTTACTATCGAACCATTCTCTTGTCTGACAAAGTTCATACGATACATATCGACATTCACACGATGACGTTTTAACAATGCAACCCTTGATGAATTATCGATCTACCGATAAGTTAGTTCGCCAAAAGACACGAAGGAAGACATCTCGGATGGCATTTCGAAACGTTAAAATAAACTCGCTCTCTTCTACTTTACGTATATCTCTAACATTCCTTCGTACTAGTATTCTTATTGAGTTTAATGGTTCGTGTTCAATATTAAATAATAATATTTCGAATTTGGAGTGTGTTCTATTTTTGTTTCGTAGTGTTTCTGGACTTGCCAGAACAGGCTAATTATATACCATTTTAAGTTCTTAAAATTCTGGTAATTTAAAAATATGTGTAAAATTGTTAATGAATCGGTTAAAAGCAGAAAAACCTACATTTCATGATCAAAATTAAGCTTTTAGCAATGAAACGGACTATTGCAAAATACTTTGATGGAATTTGGAACACAGGGTTTAGGGATATCTCCTTATTATCTTTTAAGCTGATTTGTTGCAGGTTAACACGCTTCTTGAAAAAATTCTCAACATAACCATTTACTGAATTGAGATTTTTCAACAAAATTTACACAAAGTGTGTATAGGAAAAATTAGCTTGGAAACATTTCAGAAATTGTGTGTGTTAAATGTAATTTCATAGTAACTACAGAGTCTTTTATAGTCGGCTGAACCTGCTACCTGACTTTTATTATTTTTTTTCCTTTTCCCCTTGACACACTCTCATCTCCAAGGAATTGTCAGCGTGCAAAGCTCTTTTGCACCTTTTCTAAACTTCACATCCGTAGCATCGATGGTAACCGCAATTCACATGGGGCTTCTCACCACCAACTTGTGCATTATATATACTCACATGTGTATAAAAGGGATGCAGTCAAAGGGGAACAAACATAATGCCAGACACTCACTCACCCACTACTGCTGACTTTGAAGTTGTTCCTGTGAGGAGGCCAAAAGGGTAGCATCATTCTTTTGCGCATAAATTTGCGAATTATTAAAATTTATGTTTGAGTAGCGTGCAAAAAAGGAAAAAGAGAAAGGGGGGCATTCCCTTTGTGCCTGTGGTTAATGCGCCCCCCATTGAACAGAGTGTGTGCAATTCATCACTGCATTGATGACCTTTATTGTTTGATAATCGCATATTAATGCCACATTTGGGTATTGTGTGCAGAGAGCTTAAAGCAAACAATGAGCATTCAAATAAATTGTTAAATTTTGCAAACGTTGCTATTCTGCCAGTCCTAAAGCTCCATCTAGCGTTATTGTATGGAAACATGCATATATAATTTTAAGTTGGCAACGCGCTGAATACGCTCGCGCCAAACGGTTATTCTGCTATCGATATGAAACGCAATCGATTATTTAAGCGTATGGCATTTTGATGTGCAACGCTTATGGTCACACTGAACGAATCGACAGTATCGTAGAAAGGTGGAAGTTTCCACAAACAAAAATAGCTAACAATTCCGCACAGAATGCACAAAAGTGCGCCACCTTGGCATTCTGCTCGCACTGAGGCTGCCACGACAGCAGTGACAGCGAATAAAGCGAGTCAACACAGCAGCGAACATGTTAATAATGCAACTACCAAATCGCTGATAAGCCCTGCAATATACGCAGCATCTGTATCACCATCATCACCACCCCCCGCCTCCCACATTAGTATTCAATGGCTGCTGCTGCTACTGCTGTTGTTGTTCGCAGTGCAAACAGCGCCGGTTGCCAATTGCACCCACATCAGTGGCGAATTCCACACCGCCGACTTCTTTCAGTTCCTCATCAAGTTTGGCTTTCAAAAGGCCGATCCGCCCACGTCGCGCAGCACGGAATCCTTCGGCTACATATACGGCAATGTGACATCCGATGACACATACAGTGCTCCCGTTACGCTCGTCGTCCTGGACAAGTCCATGTTCATCGACTTTTACAGCAATCGGAGCTATCTCAATCGGGAACTCGCCTGCTCCCGCATGTTCGCCCGTCTGTCGCCAGTGGTCTTTGATCGCGACTGCAAACCGCAGGGTAAACGCGACTTTCTACGCCGTGTACCCTGTCCACGGGACAAACTGTGCATCGACGAGGATGTACCCAAGAATGTCATAGCCGAACATCAGTTCACCTACACCGTCAATTTGGAGGCGGAGCCACGGTGAGTAAACCATGTACTCCACTTAGTATATCTAGTCAGTAATTATCAGTTGCCCGATAAGGTGGACACACAATCACTATATGTAGATGTTCTATGATTTATACAGATTTTTTAAGCCTATATAAGCCTAGACTAACAGCTGATTTTTGTGTTCACAATTTCGTAATTCAATATGTTTATTTCCTTATCGTATCATTTGAAATAGAGTTGAGTAGTTTCGTTCAGTGTATGTTTAAATGAACGGATTAAATTAACTTATATTTAGTCATTTGTAAATTACAGTAGAATCCAATTATAACGACACTCAAGGGATCGACGTTATATCCGGAAAACTATTTTAATTTTTATATAAGCTTGTATGGGCATCGATTTAATGTCACAATGAACGGACGGACGCTATAAGCGAAGTCGTTTTAATCAAATTCTACTGTAATTTACAAATAATTTTACATATAAGTTTATTTCTTTAGTTGCTCACCCTAAAAAAAACTAAACAAAAATTTTTTCATGAGAAATTTCCCAGATAACTCGGGCGTTTCCATGATTTTATTTAGAAGTCTACGATTTTTGAAAACGATCATTAGACTATGAACAAAACTCTGACAGTCGAAAATATGATGGACGAACCCATAAAGCCATGTGCGTCCCTCTATATGAGCACCTATTTTTTAGAGACTATAATATTATACACTATACATTTTTCATGCGCCCCATCGCCAACGCAAATCGATTTCCCAAATGCTATAACTCGAGAATCCTTTGGTATATCGCAACTAAGTTCACACAGTATATGTGTGGTATTATTTTATATATGCTGAACCACTTTTTTTGTAATCGGACAACTACATCATACTGTTTTTAACCGTTTAAAATTTAATCATTTTTTTATAGTCTTTGTCAACTTTGTTGTTTTTTAAGATGTGTGTTTGGTAGTAGTTTGTAGACCATACTCTGACCAACTTTTGTTGCAATTAGGGAACTATGTACATTATACATATAGATCGAAGCGGATTTAAAATATCATTATTCGATCGTAAATATATTAGAAAAGAAATGTTCATAAAATCGGGTTTTCTTCTCCTGAATGCTTCATACAGTCGGTCCTAGAAATCGATGATAATTAAGAGAAAATTACATTTGGGTTTTAAAACATCTTAAATTGAGTTTTTTTAATGTTGCTTTAAAAAAAGTTCATAGTCTCTAACAGTCGACCACCTTGACTGTAACCGTTCCCATCAGTTCCGTTAAAAAACAATTTTGGGTAATCCCTGGAGCAAATTCAACCAGAAGCATTGCAATATATAAAATATAATTCTATATATGGATTTCCTGATAGAAATACCTAAAACTGATGGTACACCTATTTAAAACTACTTCCTTAGAGTTAATTTCTTGTAATTTTTTGTTTTTAAAAATAACTCAATAGAATGACCCTGCTTGATAAAAACCTCTCTCATTCTTTATAGTTTCTTGTTAATGAACAATTGAATAAAATTGATTATTCAGCAAAGTTTTCTAAAATTCCTAACAATAAAATAATAGATTTATCAGTAATAGCTCCTGTTCTCAATAATACCAAATACATAATATGTGAGTTTGTAATAGATATCTTTAAAAACAAACAAGTTTTTCACATGCTCTTGTATAACTAATTACTTTGAATGAATGAATCACTTCGAGTTGCCTGTGCTGATCATAATAGACTTTCTAGCGTTTAGTTTTTAGAGTGATTTCTTCTGTCAATGAAGAATATTATTTTAACTTTCTTAGCACGTTATAACTACCAAATACTTTTAAAGCGAATTAGGATTTTCTGGGGATTCTAAATCTACTTTAAGACATTAGAATACACATTAAAACTATCTATTTAATTCAATTATTTTATTTATTTTTTTTAATTCAATTTGCGATTTGCGATAACTGATGCTAGTTAAATCGTTAAATATCAATATGCGTAATTAGACCCTGAGCTCCTTGAAAAAGAGCAAAAGGGGCTAATGGTTTTGTGCGAAAAGTTGTCTGTCTGTCCGTCTGTATAAACGCCTGTTTCTCAGCAAGTATAATAGCTAGAGATTCCATTCTTTTTACAGAAGCTTCGTAGCTCTGTTACGCAGATCAAGTTTATTTTCAAATTTGGATACCACGCCCCCTTTGCCCACAATTAGAGAAACAGTGGGACTATCTCGTTTTTCGACTTTTTTAATATGAATGCTAGAAAGCCCAAAATTGGTATGCATGATATTGGATACCATATAAACATATTCCGCTTAAAAAAATTTGGATACCCCCTTTGCCCACAAATTGCTAACAAAATGCTGTATAGTTAACATTTTGTAGGCAAATTATTTTTTTCGAAAAGAAAGTTTGCTCAAAAATACAAATCAGTCGAAAAATAATCAAAACAAAATTCCAAAGAAAATCATTTGACGATGATTTATTTTGAATTCTACTTAAGTATGTATTTAAGCCTTCACTCCCAAAAGACTGTGGTGGCGTAGGGAGTAAAGTGCTCGCCTGCGAAGAGCAGGGGATCTAGGGTTCGATCCTCGGTAGCGCAAACTTTTTCTCAACTAAAGTAAAAAATACTTTTTTTTTTAATTCCTGACTTTTTTTTAAAAAAAATCACATTTTTAAATGCCACGCCCCTCCGCCCAGGAGAAAACAGTATTACTGTCCATATTTTGTTTTTTCAACTATCGCTTTTTTTAAATTATTTTTTTGAACTAAATGCAACTCATAGAAACGATGTAGAGTTGTATTAAAATTCATTCATTCATGTATCTTCAATTTAATTTTCTTTTAATCAAAAAAATATTATCTGGATAGTGGCTCCATTAAATTTTCTTTTAATCAAAGTAATTTTTTTAAAATACTGGCTCAGGGTCTTCTACAGTCGGGCAAGCTCGACTGTAATCTTCCTTACTTGTTTTAAATTAATGTTTTGAACTAAATGCAACTCATAGATACGATGTAGAGTTGTATTAAAGTTCATTCCTTCATGTATCTTCAATAAAATTTTCTTTTAATCAAAAAAATATTATCTGGATACTGGCTCAATTAAATTTTATTTTAATCAAAGTATTATTTTTAAAATACTGGCTCAGGGTCTTTTACAGTCGGGCAAGCTCGATGATGATTTTTTGAATTTGCACGGAAAGAATTGAAAATATTCCACGAGCACTCAATGGGTTAAGAAAAATTTTGTGTTATTAAAACGGAGTTGAAGTGACCTATCCATTGATACCAAACTTCTTTTGCAGGAAGTTTAAATTTTAAGTAGATTTAACTTAAAGTGTTGTCTAAATATTTATGCCTATTAGTGTATATATAGCTGAAATCTAGATATATTGGCTCAACGGTATATGCTGATCAAGAATAGTTTATGCGGTTGCAGATGCCTACTTTAGGTTGTAAAATCTAAAAATCGAATGTAAATAGTTTAAATATCGGTATTTATTAATTATAATAGTTGCAGATGCTTCCTTCTGCCTGCCGGCACTAATATGGTTTGTAAATTATTTAAATATCAGTAGAAGGAATGATTTGTTGTATAAACAATGTTATCGCTCTATTGATAGATAAGCAGAAATCCAAACTATGCATTGGTAAACACACCTTTCTAATCATACCACTGTTTAAATATATTTCTATAGCTTCTGGTATGTGGCATTGGTGGCCTGTTATCGCAACCGGACAACATGCAAGTGGCACTCGCACGAGAATCTGGCCAAGCTGAGCAATCGGAGCAGTGTCATCCTAAGCACACTGCATTACGATATCAATTTGGTAAATGGACATCCCAATGATTCGGCGGCACATTTGCTGACCTTTCAGTACTCGTACGATCAGCAGAATCTATTGGAAATGTATCTGATCTTTATGCTGGTGTACATTGTGTTGCTGCCAATGCAAATCTATGCGGTGCGTCGCCAGAAGCATCCAGTAACCAAATTGTTTACGCTCAGTCTGCTGAGTGAGTTTGTTAGTCTGGCCTTGATCACAGTGCATCTGATACGCTATGCGGCCAATGGGATTGGGGAGCCCAAGATGCAGGCAGCTGGCGATGTGCTCGACATACTCAGTCGTACCACATTCATGCTGATCCTGCTGCTGCTGGCCAAGGGTTGGGCAGTGACCAGACAGCAAATCAGTCGATCTGGCTGGATTATATTGATGTCCATTTGGGTGCCATACTGTGCGTTTCACATATTTCTCTACATATGGGATCGGGTAAGTGCTAGGCAGCAAGTAATAATTTGTTGTGTTACTCTAATGTACTTGATTGCAGACGGAAGTGGACATCATATCAGATATTGACGAATACCAGACCTGGCCCGGCTGGATTGTTCTAATACTGCGGTAAGTCAGTCAATCAATCAATCTTCGTGTCAATCAACTGCTTTAATTCTCAATCTTCATTTTTGTAGCACTGTATTTATGTTGTGGTTTTTGTACGAACTGCGGAACACCATGAAGTATGAGCATTCCAGCAAGAAGCTAGACTTTTTGCTACATTTGGGTGCCTCCAGCTTGGTTTGGTTCATCTATCTGCCCATTGTGGCAATTGTGGCGTTGCAGGTGAGTCCCATGTGGCGATATAAGCTGCTGCAGGGCATCACCAATTCGGCCGACTGCATGGCCTACTGTGTAATGACCGGACTGCTGTGGCCCAATCGTGTGGGTCAATATCTGCTGCTGGCAGGCACCAGATATGCAGGTAAATCAATCAATCACTTAGAATATTGTCTGTTGTACTACTACTAAATGTATATCCCTTCCACCACCAGGCATGGATGAGTTGGATGAGTTCAACGAGGCGCCACATATTGTAAGGGAACGGGAGCGTCGACGCAATTCACCGGCGGATGATATATCCATTGGAACGAGCAGTGGTGGTGGCCGAAGCCTGGTGCTGTCCACCAGCATACCACATTCGTTGAATGGCGATTTGCTGGACACGGAGGATATGTCTGTCGAGTTGCTCACTGATCTGAATAAAAATAGTCATATTGTGGCATAGTTGGCCAATGCAACGCAATGCAATGGACAACAAGAATTATAATAATCAACGGCAGCAACGGGTTAATTACTAAGCTTAGTAGACAAATGTGCTAAAATGAAGGAAACGCAAGAAGAAGAATGTTGTTAATCATACACTAAACTAAACACTATTATATTTATATACATACAAACATATACATTAAATAGTTATATTCCATATATATAGACATACATACATATATATAGTAATGTGTATATAGTTTTTAGCCGCCTACAACGAAGTCAGTGAGAGTGCAAAGTGCAGCAAACATTGTTGTGTGATTTATCCAATACTTATGCTTGAATTTACAATTAATTCTGTTCATCATGAGATAAGCAAACATTTAGAATACATACAATAACTAAAATAACTTACGCATAGATTGACAAAAAAGGAAAAAACACAAAACCGAAAACGCTTGAGAATTATTTCATTGTGGTATCATCATCATCATAAGGTTACATTTTAATAACTAGATTTAAGCTCAATTCATAATCCATGCAGCACAAACACAAACTACATTCATACAAACATGTCGACGAACACTATCATTCATTCAATCGTGTAGCTACAATATATAGTATTTTGATAAGAACAAATAGATATGAATGTAGGGAGTATATGTTAAGCAAACGAAATTCAAATTGAGATACAAAATATTAAATACAAGACACAAGAAAACTAAATAAATGAATCAATCATTTTTAAACACACGTTTTTGGGTGCAACAACTTATCAATACATGTATGTTATAGCTAATAGTTATCAACCGATTTCACATCACTGCCCAGGACATCCTCTTCGTTGTCAGTAAGATGCCTTTGTCTCTTGTGGTCAAGAGAATCCTCAACCGACTCGTGTCTGCGTTTGAGGTTCTGCCTCTGGTTATGCCACTGACTTATACGATCCATGGCTTGCATCATCAGTGTGATTGTCATGGGACTGAAAAACATTACATTGTACTTTCGATTGCTGTTGCTCACGGATTGATTTTCGCACCGCTCAATTAGTTGCATAACCTCAACCATTGCATCCGGGGACAGTGCATCGAACTGTTTTTGCAAGGCGAGACGCTCCTCTAAGCTAACGACGTATGGCAGCGATTCCACTTCCTCATCCTTAGTGGATTCGGTTACAATTCCTTGAGAGTCCAGATTTAAATCGTTTCTGTGAGCATGCTCTTCTTCCATTATATCCTCCTGTTCTTTCGTTAAATCCATTTCATTATTTTTATACTCCCCTTCTTCTTCCTCTTCTTCTTCTTCCACTTCTTCTTCATCTTCTTCAACTTCTTCTTGAACTTCTTCATCCACTTCTTCATCCACTTCTTCATCCTCTTCTTCATCCTCTTCTTCTTCATCCTCTTCTTCAATTTCTTCTTCCACCTCTTCTTCCACTTCTTTTTCCATCTCCTCTTCCTCCTCTTTTTCGGTTTCACTATTCTCGTCATGATGCGGATGCTCCTCAACCTCTTCTTCCTCATCCTCTTCTCCTTCATTATACTCATCATCATTTCCGAAGCCATCATCTTCGCTTTCCTCCTCTTCTCCATGAAAATCATGTACTTGCTGTTCCCCGTAAGGCTCTTCAAACCCACTATCAGTCTCCACAAACTCGAATATTTGATCCCAATTTCGAATCTCAAACAAAATCGGTTCGTCCATCCAATCCGGTCCAAGATCCGCCACATTCCTAATCACAGGCAATACATTTCCTGCCCTCATCCATTGTAGCAAACGTTGCCATTCCGCAGCGCGTTCCTCATTCATTAACTCTTGCTCCTCCATCTCCGCCGGATGCATTTGTTCCACTTCGTTTTCGACATTTTCTTCCCTCTCGAGTTCTACCTCTTGCGCTTCTTCCTGCTGCTCTCTTTCACTCTCATCCTCTTCTTCCTCCTGCTCTTCAACTTGCTGATCAATTTGTGATGAGTCGGTTCTTCGCTTCACATAGGGTACTTCTTCAACAGTCGGTAATTTTCCGATGACCTTAACCAAGAGTTTTTCCATCTTTCGGCCACAACGAAACTCATTCGAGTCCATGTGATAAAATTTATAACAGTTACTTATTATCAATCTTAGATCATAAATAAGATAATCTGCTCTGTGGTAGTATTGATTATGCACTCTACGGAAAATCGTTGCCAGATCCATCGGATACTCGATGATTTCATAGTAAGTGGGAATGCCGAGAGCGATTGCGTCCACAGGTATCATGAAGGGAACAGCACACTCATGAGCATACAACTTTCGCAGCAGACGCTTTGTAATATAATGGATCTTATTGGTGTAGCCACCCTCCAGACCCACTGGCGGCATAACCTCGGGCTGCACACAATTCGGGAACGACTGCAAGACAATACAGATGAGTTCACGATAACCACAAACTTATCGTTTAAAACCAACTCACCATTTGGAAAGAGAAGTTCTACGATTCCAATAATATTTATATGCTGAGAGCAGAACAAGTCCTATAATATTTATATTCTTCTCTTTTGAACTGTCAGCAAAGGATTTGGGTAAGCGTATAGAATAGAGAGCACTACGAGTCCAATAATATTTATATCCTTTTTAGTTGAACAGTGTAGAATTGAGAGCTCTACGAGTCCAAAAAAATTTATATTTTATTGCAGCGAATCGTATAGAATGCAGAGCTTTACGAGTCCAGTAATATTTATATCCTATTGAAGCTAACCGTATGGAAAAGAGTTCTCTACGGGTCCAATAATATTATTAGAAAATAGATCTCTACGAGTCCAACAATATTTATATCCAATTGAAGCTAATTGCTCTACTAGTCCAATAATATTTATATCCTTTTCAGTACAACGGTCGCTACAGATTGAAACTAAGCTCTACGAGTCCAATAATATTTATATCCTCTCCAGCTGAACGGTCGGTAAAGAATGAAGCTAAGCGTATTATTAAACATATTCATCTTGTAATGCTGTGCCAACTTTGGATTTGACAAATAAAACCCAGGCAACTTTTCAAATAATTTTCTTTTTATTTTTCCATTTAAAAACTGTAATACACACATTTAAAGACATGCATTGTATTATTTTTGTAAGTAGTGTATGTATGTATATAAATTATGCATTTTATTTATTAACATAAAACTCGCAAAATATTGAATATTTATTTTTGTTTATTATTTATAAGAATATTGCACACATTTTGTCTAATTTGCAATTGCAATTTACACTGCTGCTAAACGTAAACATACACACATAATTTATCAAACATTTCTATACACATCGACGGCATTTGCGTGTTAATTGGCACTATGCGCTTAGTATTTATATAATTACGATTACGTACGTAATCGATTACACGGAGACATATTATATGTAACTAAATAATTGGAGTTAATTTCCCAGTAATAACAGCAGTAAATAAAAATTAAAAAGGGCATCAAATTCATCACAAAAACATAATAAAAGTTTATAGCTTAAGAACTAAACAACATTATTTGGTATAAAAATAATAATTTAAGATTTTGTACTTCACATCAAGGAAACAAAAAAGGTGCAACGTAATGGAAATCAGCTTAAATATACAAATATGTCACGTTTTACACGATACTCAACAGGTAATGCTCTCTAGAACAGAAACAGAAGCAGAAAGTCGTGTAAACCTTGACTGAGATGGCAAAGTAAGTTACAGTTTCAACGGATGGCATTAAATTGGCTTTAGGGCGGCGGTTCAGACACGCCCCTTTTTTAACAATTGGACAGTATTTATCTGTTTTTGGTTTTTTTTGGCTAAGCTTGCGTGTATTTAATGTAAACGTTAAGTGGTTATCAATAAACTAGAAACACTACCATCTACAAAAGTAGAAAGGAATGATCTCGTTCCAGGCGCGACTTGGCACGCATTTGTATGTTTCCAATGGGATCCGATGGCGGAGGAATGCCATTGATCTGATGCGTTGGCTCCTTGTAGAAGAACTCGGTGCGCCCACACTTGTAGCCGTAGAAAACAGAGTCATGCGATCGCAGTATCAAATCGGTGAGCTGTCCACTCGGCTGATGCAAATCCCGGTGCATGCTCTCCAGCGTACTCAGCTCCAAGGGATTCCAAGGTCCATTGCGCTGCAATGCATCCCACTTGGCATCGATGCACATGAAGCTATAGTTGCTGCCATCCCTCTTGTCACCTTCCACATTCACATTCAGCGTTTGATTCAACAGATTTTCCATGTGCGGAAATTTAGCCACGCAAATGTCAAACTTTAAAGCGTAACGAAAATGAAATTTAGGGAATCCGGTTATATATAATACAATACTATGCATACCATCTTCTGCACAATAGTCTGCTGACGACAAGAGCCCTCTTCCATCAGCAGTAGCAGCGTCATGTTCTGTTGACCGCATATATACAGCTCTGTGCGCTGCAGTCCATCCGCCTGGTGTCCGAATAGTTGTGCCGGCGGTGCATTGGAAAAGGCGGAGAGTGCATCGAGTGCATCCTCGCATTTTAGTGAGCTGCGACGTGGAAACACTTTACTGCTGGTCAGCGGCGTTTGTATCTCAATGGGCGTGGCCTCGTTCAGAGCCAGTACCGATAACTTGGCCATTAATGGTGTCAATGGTACGCCTCCTGCACCACCAGCTCCTGCTACGCCTCGACGTTGGTTAAATGTGGTCGCTTCTTCGCCAGCTGGTTTAAGCGGCAGACACATGGAACGTTTGTCCAGCGGCGTCTTTGCTGTGACATTCAAATTGCGATCAGCTGCCTCAGCGGATTCGGCCTGTTGGCGCATGTGCTCGTCCAGCTTCTGAATTTCGGCATTGAACTCTTGAAACTCGGCAACCAGTGCCGCCAGTTCGGCATCCTGGGCGGCCTGCTCACTGGCCACACCCCAGAGCTTGCGATACTGTTCCAGAAACTGTTGGAACAGACTACGTGATATCTGTTGTCCGTTGACGGCATTAAAAACCGGATAGGTGGGATCTCCAATGGTACGCGAGCCGATGCGCTCGTCGTTCTCTATGTAGTCGGGTGAGGCGTCGCTACTAATGTCCGCAGTGCCGTTGCCGTTGCCGTTGCCGTTGCCATTGCGATTCACATCCGTCTTGAAGCTGTGCGTGAAGTGGCCCAGCTTCTTGGAGATGGCACGCAGTGCGTCTTGCAAATCAGCAGAGGACTTGCGACGCGTCAACTGCTTGTGCGGATTGGTAATGAAGTTCTGAAAGAATTTCTCCACATCCATCTTAAGCGAGTTGCGACGCGAAGACGACGCTGTTGATGACATCGCTGTCTTGCCATTGGAATTGTGAGCATCAGCATCGAGTTCGTCGGGATTGGCGCATATGGACATGACGCTGGCCACCGGCAGCACCTTGTTCTCTGTCATGGGCGTATTGCAGACGCTCGTGCGTCCAATGAACTCCGGATACGAGTCCGTCTCATCGAAATTTATCGAAGCTATGCCCGACTCCGGCAGATCTTTGCTGTGCAGACTCTTCAGACGCAATGGCAAATGTGTTGGTCGCATTGATTTGGGTCTCGCCGCTGGCATCTCCACTATGCCGTCACCCGATATGTCTGTCGTCGTCTGCTCCTCCTCGGGAATGTGGGTGAAAATCAGCGACTTGTCACGCTTAAGCTTACGCTTGGCATACTGAAACGGCAGCGTCACTTGTCCCAACTGTGATGTCGTCGTTAGCAGATTCTGTGCCCGCTGTGCCTCCGCGGCCAGCTTGCAATACTGCTGCTGCTCCACATACACCACCAGCATCTGGACACCGTGTGGTATGTGAAACTGCTGCATGTTCAGCTGCTCGGCTGTGGTGCGTACGTGTCGAGGATCTGTCAATACCAATTGCTTGGTCACCACATCGCCCAGCTGGGAGGCAACCACTCTGAAAGACAAACAGACCATTGTTACCATTGTTAGTTTGTTACCACTGTTACCATTGTTATTAACTTACTTGTTGTGATAGAGAATGGCGCCACCAAGTATGCCCTTTGTTTGCTGACAGCTCTGTAGCGTCTGTATGGCCTCCAAGTAGATGTGACTGGCGGTCTAAAGCAAGCAATCATAAGCAGTGATTAGTGATCAGTGGAAGCTTTTTTTGTGGCATTCACTCACCTTGGGCATGCGCAACTTGGGTACATTCTGGAAGGTGTTGCCATTGCGCTGAAGCATCGGCAGATATGTCTCGAATATGTGATATAGCTTCTCGCTGAGATTCCGGCTATGCTGTTGGGCGGGCTGTGCATACTGTTCGTGCAGAGACTGCAGATCCCGATGGAAGAACTTGAGCAGGGAGCTCAAGAGATTCGCTCGGTGTTCCAGCAACTGATCCGCAATATTCCGATCTGTGCCCACAGCCTAGCAAGTTAACAGATTATCCAAATTAGATACCAACAACAATGTATTACTCATTCGCCTACTCACCAGCGTGAAGCGACCAAACTCCTTGAGCACGAATTTGCCATTTTGCAGAGACAGAATCCGAGGTTTGAAGAAGCAATCCTTGAGGAAGTACGAGGTGCCCATCAATTGGCCGCATAGTGCCACCTTCTGTGTGTCCGATACCCAACTGGGATGAAAGTAAAGCACCGCTGCAATGGGATCATCTGCCTCGTCCTTCAAGCACTCCGTGTCGTAGACAAACACAATCATCGTCTCCCTGCGGCAAACGAATAGAGATAAGCACAGTTTGAGAGCACAGTTTTAAAGCCAGTGCAGGTTTGAGAGCCACCTGTCAAGCATGCGACGTCGCAGCTGCTGTAGCTTTTGTTGTTGCGGCTGCTGCTGCCGCCAACGTTTATGGCTTGACTTGCGCCACTCTTTAAACATTTTGCAAGTGCGAGTGCAAGAGCGAGAGGGATAGGAAGCGGGAATCCGAAATGGTTGGATAAGTCAAGTCAAGTCAAAAGCTGCATCGTGGCGTCTGGCTTATCACATCCCTCGCTCTTATCACGCAACTCAGTTCAGCACAGCAATGGCACCGAAACGTAACTGAACTGCCAGC
The DNA here is from genome assembly GCA_035047385.1 of Drosophila tripunctata. NCBI lineage: Eukaryota > Metazoa > Arthropoda > Insecta > Diptera > Drosophilidae > Drosophila > Drosophila tripunctata. The sequence continues at coordinate 14,309,404 of JAWNPS010000288.1, forward strand.
TGGCCAGCTAAAGCTAGCTACCTAACCGACTGGCTGATAAATACAATATAAATTTTGTATGATATGAGGTGTCAAACAGCGTCGCAGCATTGTTTGAAATTACGCTCACGCTTCTCTGCTAGAGAGCGAGCAGCGTGCAAGAGCAGACGAGGAGGTGAGACGTGCAATCGCTGTTTATTACGTCGTTTAATTTATAACCGCTGCGGCAACAACAACCACTAACTACAGTTTAAAATTCAGATCAAGTGTTTGCAATTTGAATTTTTCACTACAATAATTGTAGTCGCTATCGATAACAAGGTCAATTCGCATATCAAATAAACGTCTATATTATCGATGAGTACAGCAAGTGTCAGAGAGAGACAGTGAGATTGAGGTAGGACCAGACTCGCTGCTGCCATGTGTACAATTGCAATAAAATGTACCAATTTTAGCTTGTGTACCGTAGTCCCAACCAGGTACTTGTGTGTACACTGTACACGTTTGACACTTCGTTAACACAGTTTGAAACTAAATGTTCCCACATTACATTTACTTTATTATTTCCATAAATTAAGTTAAGGAAACACAAGCAAATTTGAAGATTTTAAAATATTTATACTTTACTATAATTATTATTTATACTATACTTTAATGATATTAAATTAACTACGAATAAAAAAAAATTAAAATAGAATTTAAATACTGATAACTCTTTAAAATTTTGTGTGCAACAATACTATGCTTCCTATAAAAAGTTTAGCCCAAAAATTCATAAATGTTGTATGTACAATTTTGGTAAAACGTAGAACAAATTGTTCTAACAATATACCACTACTGAAATGTGTACCGCTATTTTAGTGTACATACAGTGTGCCACTAAAGTCATCGTACAGTTTACTCAGTTGTACAAACAGAATTATACAGAAAATTAGCGATGTCTCAGAGAGGTAATCCCATTTACATACTAAGTTATGTAGCTTTAATAGGTATTATCACCTGCTTGGTTGATTAGCTTATATTAGTATTTAGAGTTTGTAGACTTTTGTAGACGCTAAAATTTGAATATTGTTTTTGTTTTTTATTAAAATAAGAGTTTGTTTTGAAATGGTATGGTTTCCTATTGTTTTATAATACATATGTAATTTATATAATTTATTTTGTTTAAACCTGCATCAAAAATTTCATAATTAATCAATAATTTTACCAATTTTCTGCGATATTTGTGCAACTAAGTAAAGCGTACGGTGACTCTGGTGGAACACTATACCTTCAATTCTCGACAATCATATACACCAGTTTTCCTTTTTTGTTTTTGTGTAACTGCAATAGCCAAAAAATTTCCAAAATGCTATTTGTTGAATAATAAGTTGTATTCTTATTAGATATGAACTTTAAATTAAATTTTTTTTTTGAAAACAATTAATTGAACTTTTTTCCAAGTGACCTTAAACGGTTAAGTGATGAAGCTTTTTTAATTATCACTTTTAACATTTTTTAAAAATATATTCATTTTTTATTGCCCCTTGAAATTCTAACAGTAATATCAAAACTGTAGTATTATTATTAGCACACTTTTAGGCTTGCCAATTTAATAATTTAAACGTTGTTTATATATTTTGCATATTTAAATTGATTTAGTTTATTTAATTTAGTTAAATGTACAAAATTTGATTCTAGCCAGCTGCCGACATCAACACTTGAGGAGATAGAAATTGGGGAAATATTGGTGGCGGTGTGGGCTTGCCGTTCCGGTAACTGTACTTGGCGACATATCCATTGCGACCAGCCTCGAAGGTCAACACAAGAGATCCAGACGGATCTGTAAATACCTGATTGAGGGTACCCTTAACCTCTAATTCTCCGGGAGAAATCTCTTGCACAGTCTCATCCCGCCAACTGGCACTATCCGGCTGTCGAATACTGGGAGAGTATTTTAACAGATTAGCTCGATCTCTTCTAGTTTGTTGTGTACCATAGATTACCTTAACTGATATCCATTCTTTAAGGGTTCTAGTACGAAGCCATTTTCATTATTGATACGCGGAACTAGCGATGCAGATGTCACAACAGAGATATAGGCAAATAGAACACAAATTCTCTAGAGATAAATCTATTATGTATGGCAATAGTTCAATGATATACGACATAACCTACCGATCTTAACATTATTGACATTTTGTCTAACACACATCACAATCGCTACTGACTTTCTCACTCCCAGCTTCTCTCATTTAAAAGAACAGCTGCTGTGAAAACCAGTTCTCAATCAATGTACGAAGTGAGTTAACAAAAACTCAGATAACTCAAATTAAAACTAATGATACTAGCTACAACAAATCCTCCCACCGAATATTATGGGTATAGTACATAAGCCATAGCTGGCAGGGAAATCACTAGCTTACTCATCTTGTCAATAGGTAGACGATCTCAAGAGGTGTTCATTTGAAAAGAACAACAAAAAAAATATCTAGAAACTAATTGCTTTCAATCATTTTGCATTTTTGCACTGGCACGAAATACTTAAGGTTGGCATTTCTGACGGATCTAATAAATAATTAAGAAAACATAATTACTTTAAGTTTTTTCCAATTCTTAGCCCAGTTCAATTCGGTAACTGTGGGTTTATATTTCGGTGCGCGTGGATCTTAGAAACTTTATTATCTAGAATTACAAAATTTAGTAACAAGCGTGAAAATACAAAGAATGATATAAAGAATTTATAATGATATATTACAATACCTGAGAAGATATCGTCGAACTTCTAAACCCCAAAATAACTGATACTAGTTTCTTATAAAAGGGATTTAATTATTTGTAAAAGGATTAACAATTACCGATTAAAGCATACCACCCAATTTATCTAAAACATTGTCTTGCATAACCATTAATATATATAACTTCAACCACCAACTGTTGCTTTTAGAAACGCAGCTGGCAAATAACCAAAAATAGGCAATTTAGGTGGACTCAATTTGTATTTTGCCACATAACCATTGCGACCTGCTTCATAGGTGACAGATATATGAAGGTCGTTGTCCAAGCTCTGCCTATATTCTCCCATAATCTGCAGCTCTCCGGGTGCGACCTCTTTGACTACCTCCTTGCGAGACCCATCAATGCGATTAATACTATATAATAGAAAGTTTAAAGGACTGACAAAAAAAAATTTTAAAATTTCCTTACGTTAGTTTATAGCCACCGTCTAAAGGTTCCAATTTAAAGCCATTATCATCAATATTCACAGAAGGCACAAGTATTCGACAGTTGGAAATTCCCAAGTAAACAAAGAGTATAAATAAAACTAACTAAAAAAAATATATATATATTTAGAAAAAATAAGGAATATAAACGCGACCGTGTAACAAACTGACAGCGTTCAACATTCTGAACTTATGAAGCGCTGAAGATCTCGGAAAGAACTAACTATTTTTAATGTCGCGAATCTATAGTCACTTGCATTAAACATGTATGCATATTTATTTTATATCCAGAATAGCAAATCGAAATTATCTTACTCGATAGACAGGTTTAATGTAATGAAAAATTGTTAATGAAACATATTCATTCAAAGCACAATTTACAACAGCGAGCGAGTCTTTACATAATTTATTTAGTATTTACATTATTAAACAATTTAAAGCATTTACAAATCGGATAAGATTTACTTTTATGAACATGTACACAGTGTTCTCCGAAAGTTGATTATACACCACCAAGTGCTGTTAGCTACTCAGGTATAATTATTTTACTAATCAGATTTCGATCTTAAAATCATAGAAAAATGTGTCTTATTTTAGGTTTATTACTGATTTTTGTTATACAAATTTAAGGTCTTTACGAAAACCCAAACAGTCACATATTGAGTAATAATTTATGTACATATATAGGTACATATATTTGATGTCCAATATCGTAATTTTTCTATAAAATTTTTCGATGATGGAGGCTAACTCAAACAAATGTTTTTAAAATGCCTCTTTTTAAACCATCTGAGGGGTATATCGGGTTCAAAATATGTATGTGAACAGGCGAGGCAGAACCCATAAAGTATATATATGCTTGATCAGCATTAACAGCCGAGTCGATATTGTTATGTCCAGAATTAACAGATGTTTAAAGCAGCAATCTTCATTTAAGTCAGTATCGAACGTATATTTAGTCAGTCAAAACAAGAATCTTGTTCTCCATAGATCCTAGGCTATATAAATTATAAAGAGTATACTGTTTGGTATACTTTGGTATAGTTAATTAGACCCTGAGCAAAAGGGACTAATGATTTTGTGCGAAAAGTTGTCTGTCTGTCCGTCCAAAATTCCAAAGAAAATCATATGACGATGAATTATTTTAAATTATACTTAAGTATCTATTTAAGCCTCCACTCCCAAAAGAGTTTGGTGGCGTAGGGAGTAAAGTGCTCGCCTGCGTGGAGCAGGAGGATCAAGGGTTCGATCCTCGGTAGTGGAAGTTTTTTCTCAACTAAAGAAAATTTCCTTTTTTTTTAATTTCCTGACTTTTTTGAAAAAACAAAATAAAAAAAAATATTTTTAATGCCACGCCCCTCCGCCCACAAGTGAAAACAGTATCACTATCCATATTTTATTTTTACGATAGTTGCATTTTTTAAATTGATGTTTTGATCTTATCTACCTCATAGATAAGATGTAGAGTTGTATTAGAATTCATTCATTCATGTATCTTCAATTAAATTTTCTTTTAATCAACAAAATATTATCTGGATACTTGTGCAATTAAATTTTCTTTTAATCAAAGCATTATTTTTTGAAATACTGGCTCAGGGTCTTCTACAGTCGCGCAATCTTGACTGTAATCATCCTTGCATGTTTTTAAACAAATTCTCTTCATTAATTCACGCTGTAATCATATATTATGTACATCCATATATTTGATTTGGTAATCGCCTATCCAGTTACAGCCTTTAAAGTAGTCGCCGGTAGTCTATGAAGTTGTGATGCCTGTACAGTGAAGATTCTGTACTTAGCCAAGAATCCATTACGGCCCGCTTCGTAGGTCACGAGCAGGTTAACATTCTTAGGACCCCGGAAGACTTGTGAGTACTCGCCATTCACCCGAAGTTCGCCGGGCTCAATCTCTTCCACATTCTCCTCAAGATAGCCGGTATCATGTTTAGAACTATGTGACAACAATCAATAAGCTACAACACTTTTAATATTACATTATCGTGTATACCTTAATGTGTAGCTACCATCTGAGGATTTTAAGTTAAAGCCATTATAATCATCAACATTAACAGCCACAGACGGCACGAGAAATCGGGCTGACGCAAACAGCAAGTTGGTTAAGAAAAGTAAACCCGTCTATAGGAATATTAGCAAGAGATTATGAAACATCTACTTGAAACTCACTGCGTTTAATATCATCTTTCTACGGATCCGTCAAGATGCCAAAAGAAACTGACTTTTGTATATTGATGCTCAATGTATATGTAGTACTTTCTTATAGATGATTTAATTAAGTAGAAATGCTTAAATTATTTACAGTAAACAGCAAAGAACATGTTGGACCTGTTTCCGCACTTTCTATACAATGATTTGGCTTTGAAATTATTAAATAATCTACTGTTCCAGTTCTCGACAAAAGCTTATATGATATCATTTGCAATTTGTTTATGTGACTCGATATAAACAGTTCATTATTCACATGGACGCGATAATAAATACCAAATAAATTATTATTTTCTATGGGTTTAGCCAGAACACGCCTTTAGACAAGCAGTTGGAAGTAGCTTCACTCCAATAGGCTGCATTATGAAAATGCTATACTTGGCCAAATATCCATTGCGGCCTGCTTCATAGCTAACGGCGAGAACATATCTTTCAGGGCCTTGAAAGAATTGATAATACTTGCCCTTCACCCGTAGTTCACCAGGTTCAATCTCTTCCACATTCTCCTTAAGATAGCCGCTATCATTGTTGGAACTATGCGACAGAAAATGATGATATCAATAATCCATAGCATCTCTAGAACTATGTAATGGTTTATATACCTTATACTGTATTGTCCATCTGATGATTTTACTTCAAAATCATTATCTTTGTCAATATGAACAGACACAGAAGGCACTAGAAATCGCGCTGACGCAAACACCAAATTGGCCAAAAACAGTAAAACCGTCTAAAGAAATATTAAAAAAACGTTCTGCCAAAAATATTACCAACTGTCTTACTGCGCTTAACATTATCGCCGTGTGTTACTGTTCAGATCCCAAAAACAACTAACGTCAATTATATTAGCAACTAATTTCGATGTGGAACTTTTAAATGTGCAAACAATAAAAAGAAATTGCATATAACGAGTTGAACCAGTTTGTGCACATTTTAAATAATATTTTAGCTAAACAATAGATGATTTTAAATTTCTTTTAATGCCAGCAAATACGTAGATATTTTAGTATACATATATAGTATATCTGCTGCGCTTAGCCACAAATACTCTTGTAGCAATCAGCGGAAATTCCTGCTGACTTTCCTCCTGAATACCCACCGCCTGCTTTTCCTGCGGTTGGTAATGGCCCCAAGGTGGGACGTGTGAGCAGGATATTGTAGTCCACTTGCTGCCTATAGCGACCCTTGAGTAGAAACAGATCTAGTCCAATTGGCTGGAATTTCCACACTCCATAAATGTCATTGTTATGTATCCTATGCGATCAACAATTGGAAATAGTTAATTGTAATCATACTACAATATAACACTGTAGCAAAAACTTACGTTACTGATTCATCGTCATTCAGTAAGAAATCATATTCATTGAAATAATCAAACCTTATAGACGGTGGATAGATTTGAAGTGCAGCAAATGCCAAATTGAACAATAGAATCAGATGCAGCTGGAAACATTTGATAACTAAAGATATGCTACTACTATAATCACCAAACTCACTGCTTTAAACATTGTCACCATGTGAAGAAGCGTCGTTTTCAAAATGTACTAAAAATTCACCTAACAGAAACTTAATATATAAAAAAGTTCATGTATTGTTTTGGGCTGATGTCACAACAAATATGTACAAAAATGCCAATCTAAAAATATATTTGTAAAGAGCAATGCTTTAAGAGCTATAAACGTGTTAACTAAATTATATCTTTGTATATAGCATTTAAGAATAATTTTTTTAAGATTAGCAAATATGTTTGCTTTAAGACTGACTGCATCTTGTCTTTAAAGCTAAATGTCAGTCAATCGCGTAAAGCTTTTAATTTGAACTGTGTGTCAATACAAGTATTGTTAGATTACTACTTTTTTAAAGGTATTTTAAAGGACTTTAAAAAATATTCAATTTATTAAATTATCCTTTGATATATTTGAATTGAAATTGTTATATTTGAATACAGAATTGGACAACTTACGAATGAAAGTTCAAAGTAGTCGATTATTTTTGACAGAGGTTTGTTAAAAGTATGTAACAGATAGAAGAAGCCAAAGCAGACCCTATAAAGCATCAATAGCTGTAGCGCTGTAATACCTGTAAATACATGAATCTCAGAGACCATAAGATATATAGCCACCAAATTTTATTGTCTATATCCATCTATTTTACTATACGAATTTCCCAAGTTCTATAAATCGAGAAATATTTCGGAAATTTACACAGTATTTGTATGATACTATTTTATATATTCCGACCAACTTTAGTTGTAATCGCACAACTTTTATATATCAATATCGATTTCAAAAGGAGTTAAATCTCAACTGATATAGAACTAAGCTACATGTCTGAAATCAATCGTACTCTCTTAATAATAAAATAATAAACAAAATTATAAAGATTCATAGGACTGAGGACCCTAGTCCACGTGCTAGGTACTAAAGAACCCTTATCACATAAATCGGCTGATTAAATAGCAATGGATAACAATTTATATACAATTATATGTAAATCATTACCCCTCCGATCTAGAGATATGTTGTGTTTAAGGTCTTTGCCTTGACAAGATTAATTGCATTGACTATTATTATGTACTGATTAAAATAAATTCTATTACTGAAAAGTGTAAATAATTGCAACAGTAAATTAATATCAAAAACTTAAGGTGTTGAGTTTTACGCTTTTTTCCAAAAGATGTATACAGATTTATATCTAGTTTGAGAATTTTTATAGCTTTGCAGAGGGTATATATTTATTATTTAAGGGGCGAAGCAGTCCCTAAATGTACATACACTTTTTCTTAACTTTTATTTAAATAATTAATTAGTTTTAGTGCGCCTATTCTAGTGACCAATAGAAATTGTACCTAATTTAGCAAAGCTTTAGGAAACTGTTTAAAAACATTATTTTGGCAAATTTCTAAGCTTCTTCAAAAAGTATACTTAAAGCATCATTAAATGACCAAGTTTTTTGCATATCAACTTTTTTAATTCTTTCAAAATAAAATGTTATAGTTCAAAGTTAAATTTAAATGCAAGTATGAGTGCGTCTAACCTTTTGACGAGCAGTGTATATTCTTGATCAGCATCAACAGTCGAGTCAATGCGAACTATTCTCTCAGTTTTAAAGCTGTCCTGAGTAAATTTCATATGTTAGGGTCGGCATAATTAAATCTCTGTATGACAAATTTCTATATCAAATACATAGCTCCCATAATTCCATATGCAAACCAAATTTCATTCTAATCGGACAACTATGTTTGTATATATTTTAGCTGCCATTGGAACAATAGGTTGAAAATAAAATAAAAATGATTTTAACCAAATTCACATTACAGTGTTGTCTGGGTATAGTATCGAGGTTTACCAAGACTTATTTATTTTTTTAAATCAATACCAACATTTTAAAGTAAACACAATAATTTGGGTGTACACTATATAGGGGTATCACTATTCCCAGACAGCACTGTATTATGCATTTGTTATCACAACAAAATTACTTCAAGATCAGGCTACTATATCATATAGCTGCCACAGGAACAATTTCGTACACATAATTATTAATTTGAATTTATTAAATTGTATTTTGCATATTTGTTATTGTCTTTCATACTTATCGAAAGATTGTTGTTAGGCTTCTTTTTTAATCAATGCCTTTGTTGTTGTTGTTGTCGTTCTCGTGTTGTTGTTGCTGTTGTTGTTGTGTGCCAATGCGTGTGCAGAGGCTGCAGCTCAAAACAAACAGAGTGAAATACCCTCACATGCACCCACGACATACACACACACAAATACACACCCACACACAATCGCAAAGGGAAAATTCACCGCAGTTTTTCAATATGGATTATACGCACAAATCAATGTACTTACTTTGTAGCCATTTTAGTTGCAATTAATTTGTGTTTGTCTGTTTTGTGGTATATTGCACTTTTTATTGATTAGATTGTATCATTTTTAATGTAAATAACTTTACACTTTCCATTTTCGGTGTTTGCTGCGGGGGTGGTTACTTTACAGCTATCGATATATCGCAACGCACAGAGTGTGACCAAACACTTTTCTATAAGCACTGGAGATGCCAACTCGTTTCAAGTTTAAAATCGATAGGCATTTGTTATCGCAATTGCAGCCACCACTAACGTATACCAAACAAGTCAAAGCAAGATGGCCGCCGTAGCGTAAAGAGTATACTTTTTTTGAAGTTCGTGTTTTTCGCTTAATTTGATCATTATTTGTGCATTTTTTATGAATTTTGGTGAGTTCAACGGCTGCCCCATGTTGCAAGCCATGTGTGTGTGGCATAAAAGTTTATGCAGAATGTGCATTTTGAATGTTTAATAAGTGTTTTAAAAAAAAGATTCTATAGTGACTGCTGTTGCATTTACTACAACACACCAAAAAAAAACTACGGCCAACAAAGCCAACTCAAGCGTACAACCCCCGCCGCGTACCCCGCACCGTGCCGTGCCCCAACACAACGCGTTTTACCCACACCCAGAGAGTCGAGCACAACAAACAGGTTTTTATTGTGTACAGACGTGTGTTTTTTTTTTTTTCTCTCTTTTAATTTATGCACATACATGCATGTGTGTGTATAAACAACAAACCAAACATGAAGCATAAGCTGGAAAACGAGTAATACAAGAAAACACGCGTGAGTGTGTGTGTGTGTGTGTGTGTTTGTAACGCGCTGTAAACAGCAGCAAGTAGTCGAGTAGGCGAAGCAACAACAATAACAACAACAACAACTACAGCAACAACACCAAAGTGCTAAAGTGGAGTCCAAGCAAGCGAAACGAAACATACTACGAAAGAAAGAGCGAGACAGCATAACATAACACAAAATAAAATAAAATAAACGACGCGCTATACAACAACAACAACAGCAGCAGCTACAGGTGAATTGCTGGACTTGTTTCGCCCCACTCCACATAGAGTGTAGTTGTGTATGTTTGTGTGTGTGTGTGTCTGGCCAAGAACTGTAAAAGGCAGCAGCAAAAACAAGTTTACTGTAGCGAGTAGAAAATCTAATAAATTAATAGCATAATCAATTCGTGTCGTGCCACAAACTCAGTTTAGTGCACTCTGCTTAAATGCAACGGTAAATTAACTCAAATACAAACATACGAAATATCAAATTCAAATTCGAACTCAAATTGAAATTAAATTAAGTGCAATGCAACAACGCCCAATAAATAAAAACAACAACAACAACAACAATAACTCGATTGAAAGCTGCGAATGCGTCAAGAGTCAAAGTGTCAAAAAGGCGGCAGCAGCTCAAAGTGGAACGCGCAGTGTTGCCAGACACCAGTGCTGCCAGAGTATCAGAGTGTCGGAACAAGCTAGATTTCTAAAAATAAAAAGCTAAAAACTCTAAAAAAATAAAAAGCTAAAAGAAGCCAGAACAACATTACTTTAAATGTAAATTTAATTAAATAATATTTTTCTGATATTAGAGAAAGAATTTCCTTAAATTAATTTGTATTGAAACACACAGATTTTTTAAGGCTTAAAGATAAATCAAAATTACCGGTAAATGTCTATTAGTTAGCGATATGCGACTTAAGATTGTGAAATTTTAATCAAAATAAATCTATGGGCGGTCTGCCATGGTTTTAGCTTAAAAAAGTTATGAAAAAAATATAATTTTAATCTAGTAGTCATTAAAAATGTCAGCAATTGTTATAGCTCTTCTAACTATGGAAAAAGTTGTTAAAAAATTATTTTCTGGAAGTAATGCCAAAAACTTATTTAATTTAAATAATTTTTTGACGGGTTTTTCAACGACAACTCGATTGAAAATAGTTTTTTTTTGACATTACTCTTCTCTCATATATTTTTGCATTTGGCACAGTTAATTTTAGCTGACCAAAACCTATTATCGAAAATATACTTAAACAAATACAGCAAATCTAATTTTCTGTTAACCGAATTCTCCCAAAAAAAGCAAAAAAAAATTTGAAAAACGATCCATTTGTTAGTAAATTAAAAACAAGCTAGATTTAAATCAGTAAGCATAACATTTTCAATCTAACTTTAAATAAGCTTAACTGGCCACACTGACAGTGTGTTGTGTCCCACTTAACCTCAAACACATACGGGGTGCGACCCCGCACCACCACCCCACTGCTTTGGCCTATGTAAACTTGTTTGTGTGTTTTTCTTAAATGAAACTGTTTAAATAGTTTTGTTGATTGTTTGATTTAAACGCGTTCCGCAAACTTTAAATTCAAAACTCCCACGTTCAATTTATCAGCTTTGTGAATGAAAAACTTATACGCTTCACATATAATACGTTTACTATATATCCATATATATATTCTACGGTGTTCAGTTTGTTGTTTAACTTATTAACATATTCAGTTTTGTTGTTACACATTCTGAATCATCTCCTATACTTACGCTTCCGTTGAAAATAAAGTTAGCATCGTCAGTTGATTAAAACTGGTTTAACACTGTGTGTGTGTGAATCATGTAGGCGTCGGATACAAATCGGAAGTAAGACGATAGTTCCGCGGATAAGCAGCGAAAAGGCAGCAAAGTGAATGAAGATGATGTCTGAAAGTGCAATGAACCAAACGCAAAGCTAATGATAAGAAACAATAACAACAAGAAAATAAAAACAAAATCAACTCTGAAATAATAAACAACAACACGACGACAGCAACCAGAACACAACAAAGTCAAAAGCCGTAAGTCGTCTTAGTAAATCAGTTCAAATACCCTGTACTTTTCAAGTGCACAATATAAGAGTTTATACCATAGAGTTTTTACTGATTTGTAAGCGACTGTTTGTGTTTCAGATATATGGTATAATATACCGTTTCTAACATTTAGAAATTCAAAAGAATTTTGTTTATATTAAAGCGCTTGAAGCTTTAACTCTTTTAGTTACTGATAAAAATAGACTATATTGCTTTTTTTTTAAGTTTTAAATGTTTATCAGGAAGAAATTTATTTGAAGGGATATAAATGTCTTAATGAGCTTTTAGCATTCAGAATATCTAAAGAATTTGGTATATTTTAAAGAACCTTAAGAGGTTTTTTTTTTTTTTAATTTGTAGAAGTTCAATAGAATAAGAGAATATAGAACTAGACTTCATAAAATTGAACTTATAAAACAATCAACTAAACAGTAAATAATTGAACAATTATGAATTAAATAATTGCTTTAAATTGAATTACTATCATAACTTTATTTAATTATACTTAGAAAAAATATATAGAAATCAATCAAATTTGATTCTTTTACTAGACTATCCACTAAATCGAAACCGTACTTAATAACCTAGTGCAATATTTTATATGTATGAATAACAATATCAGTGACGGACTCACATGCCAAATTTGGTAGCTCTAGCTCTTTAGTATATAAAAATTCTAAGAATTTATCTACGTTTATTATTAAAAGGTGTTATTACTGGTTTTTTTTTTACTGAAACGGATAAAAAAGAGGAATTAGTTTAGAGTATAAAAATATTCATTAGCCATATTTTGGTAGCTCAAGTTCTTGAGGTTTCTGTGATCTTAAGCAAGAAGAATATATTTTATGAGATTGAAAATGTCAAGAAAATGAGTTACTAGAACTCTTTTTAAGTACAGGGTCTTGAAACGTTATACTTAAAGATAAGAAAATGTAAACAAAGACTTGGATTCTATTATACAGTACGCACTTGGTAAACAACGCTTTATAAATGTTGAGATAACTAAGTTTTTTAAATATTTTCCATCAGTATATGAAATGTTAGACCTCAATTTCATTAAGTTGCTTGCAGCGAGAGCGTACTGTACAATGATTCGAAGCTTGAAAAGTAGCTCAAAATGATTAGAAAACAAAGTACACAAATATGCAAATATATATGTATATGTAGTAGAATCAGAACCAGAAACAGACTCAGAGCCAATAAGTCTGCGGATAACGAAGCACTTTATAAGGCGAAAATATACACAGGTGCTGGCAACTGCTGCCACCTGTTATTGCCACTAACGTATTGGCCAACTGAACGCCCACTGGCCAAACAGGTTGGCATAGTGGAATAGCAGTTATAGTGAAGCACAGATCAGGTTTACAGCATAGATACAGACATGTGTGTATATGCTCGTATGGGGTTTGTACGTATGTCTAATAACCAAACGCAGAAATCAATTTCTTTGGAAGCACGTACTCCCCCCAGAACATTGAGCTAGTCTAGTTATCTTTTTTATAAAACACGCTCGCATTTCCCACTCTAGAAATATAGATGATTATAAACAAACGACAAACGTGACATACATTTTACTGTTATCTTGATGAAGTTGCTTATCTCGACAACACTCAGACAGACAGACAGGCTGGCATACAGACAGACAGACAGTCGCACTTCTTTAAGTGCTTATCGGTTGAGGAAATCTGGAAATGTGTGAAAAAGTCAACACCGTGTGTCTACTGTACCACTTATTAGACATTTCAATGGTTCTAATTCCACATTCATACATAGGTGTAAGCGAAACTTGAATTTGAATTTGAGCTCATCATTAATTAGAGAGCCGGCATAATTATTGCATTATATACATATGTATGTATATAACAATTAACTGGTCCGCCAAAAGTCGAAAGCGGAACGCACTTCCTGGCATTGAACTAAATGGGGCTTATGAAACTTGAGAGCTAAACCAAACCATACAAATATGAAATTGATAATATATATTCAGCCATCGCAGACATCCATTCATCAGAGGGCAGTTCAGACAGTAACCAAAATAGCTTTAAACTTATTATTTTTACTTTTTTGTTAAAGTATTTTATTCCAAAGAAATTTAAAACTATTCTGTGACAAATTTTAGAAATATATAAGTATAGTTTTGAAGGGTTAAATTTTAAGATGCAAGATAAGTTCTAAAATAATTCATACGTGGTCAAAAAAATATTCAATCGTTATTTTACTTAAAAGTCATAAAACCGAAATATTTTTTAAGAACGAAAAACATTTCTGTCAGTATAAAAAAATAAATGTCTAAATTAATACAAAATAATTGAAAATTAATCCAATATTTGTTGCAAGATTTTGGTAAAACAGCATTAAGATTTAAAAATTAAAAGTATCCTATAATACTCCTGGTGTGCTTTGTCACTAAAGTATTAATGCTTTTGGAAAGATGTTTTGTATTTCAAATGCGCAAAAATCAGACCCTAAGTTTAGGAATCAAATAACATTTTTCTACTTTTTCCAAATAAATTTTCTGGCTAAATATTGGACTTCCGATCTTATATTTTTATTAACTTATAATTTATTTCTTTAGTCCATATGGGTTAAATTCGGTGAATAGTCTAGTTAGTGAATTAAATTTAATTGATTTTTTCTTAACAATATAACAATAGTTCCTTAAATTGATTAAATTATTTTATTTTAAGCAGGGTTATAGATTGTTATGAAGTCAGTTTATAACTATTATTTTAACAATTTTTATCTTTAAAGTTTTTTGTAGTTCTTTGGCATTAAAGTAGATGGTATGTAAAATAGATTTGCTTAAATTTCGTAAAGACACGTCTCAAAATTTTATATATTATAAATAGTTGGAGTTTAAAGTTTTTGTCAGTAGTTTGCATGCCAAAAAGTTAAACAAAACCACTGCAACAGTTAATTAGTTTGTTTTCGTTTTATGTGTATGTCTTAGCAGTAGCTCTTAAACGGCCCTCGTATAATAATTCTTAAGGCCAATTGCCAGCCCCTATAATTTCAACACATTACAACAACGAGACACGGAGAATGGGTCGCGAAAATGAGGCAAAGACAGACAGAGTAAGTGAGAGATAGAGAGAGAGGGAGAGTCAGACAGTTCACTTGACCTGCCACCAGTTAACTTGTAAGCCCACGAGCTGGAAAAACGATACCAGACAGACAGACGAACGGGCAGACGAAAATACAAACTCATTGACCAAGACCAGAGAAGACAAGTTGTGACCTTCGGTTGGCCAATAAAGTAATTTATTGAAGATCATCCGCGTAGGTAAAAGTTGTCCAAGCATGAACTGCGAAGAGGCGTGAGAAACTGTAGCATAAATTTCCAACGAGCATCGAGTAAAAAACCTGAAAACCACACATGGAAATAACGTGTGTGTGAACGTGTGATGAGCACATTTTGCAGGAGAGCACGTCCTGATATATTCTAACGGCATAGCTGATTAGATAGTGGTAGGACAACCAATAGACAATAGAGTAGAGCACGGCAACAAATTGGCGGAAAATACCGCACGTGATTTCCAACAAAAGCCGGAAAATTCACAACTATGAATCAGCAAAGGAAAAAACCACTGAGCCACAACAGAAACTCGGTGAAACGGTGCGTGACATATGCAGCAGGATACGGTGCATGAGAGACTCTCCAAAGACAAACAACAAAACAGGGTGACAAAAGTAACGAGAGAGAGAGAGAGTACGGCGACTCTAAAACCTTTTTGAGTGAGATGAAACAAAAGCGAGAGTGTCGAAAGACTTGAAAACTATTTGGAGTGGCAAAACAGAATTTGCAGTGCTGAATAAACTGTGCTTCCTGTAAGCTGAGCTCAAACCAAAATGAGTAAGAAAAGAAAAGTGAGATCATCGATGTAGTGCTGCCTACACCAAAACGTTATTAAGAGCATAGATACAGTGCTCTAAAAACGAAACTCTAAAACTATTTTAAATGCCCTACCAGTAGCAAGGGAAAGAACAAGAACACAGTATCAATGCAGTGCTACCAAAACTGTGCACAAAGCAAGCGACGCCACGCTCATACTTACCTGTTTGAGTGAGAGCCTTTTAAATGAGTGATAAAAGCAAAGAGAGCGCCGTTGCAGCGCTGTTAAAACTGTGCACAACTTAAGCGTCTCTCAAACCTTTTTACGAGTGAGAGTGTGGGTGTTTTGTTTTCTTTTGTCGTTGCTGTTGTTGTTACCATTGTCGTTTTACGCTTGTCGTCGTCGTCTTTTGATCGTTTGCCGTCGGCTCAATTGGCACTTTGATTGTCGTTGAGTTCGGCGATTTCAGTGCACGACGAGTTCGCCAAACGTGCGGTTCGGTTTCTTGAGCATTGAACGTTCAACGCGCTTTACAGCAACAATACCAAAGAAAGTGTGAAAAGTGTGTGAAGAATTCGCAAAACAATCGTAGCAATAATCATAAAAAATACAACAAAAACCTGAGCCAAAAGCCCCGAAAACTAGTTTCATTGTTACACAAGTGAAATTAGTCTTTCAATTCGGTAATAATATGTAACAAGAAGAAAGTAAAAACTTGTGCACAACTTACGTACGGCGAAATTATGCCTAAAGAAAAAAATTGAGGCAATTTTAAAATTAGCGGAAAAGCATAATTAGACTTTTCTTTGACCATAATTTAACATAATTTCTTAAGATTTTAAGTGTTTTAGAAACTAATGGATAGTTTCTAGCATTATATAAATAGTGTTAGTAATAAAAAAAAATATTCCCTAAACTTTATAATACTACAGATTAGTTTTGATTTGAAAATTCTTATGAATTAAAATATACTCAAGAAATCTTTAGATAATATAAAGAGTTTTAAGGGATTTCAAATAAAAAAGGTTATACCAACCAATCAAATAAAAATATTATTATAAACTTAAACTTTAAAACATCAGACTTGCATACAAATAATCAACTACTAGGTACAATTATTAATTCAAATAATGTGATATAGTATAAAGAGCTTAAAGGAATTCAAATGTCACTCAAAATAAAAGTGATTAGACCAATAAAAAATAATTAGCTGCTTCTATATATATAGTACCAGTTATATGCTTAATTTGTTTGCCTCCAAATTACTGGCATTCCACA
This sequence comes from Drosophila tripunctata, assembly GCA_035047385.1. Lineage (NCBI taxonomy): Eukaryota > Metazoa > Arthropoda > Insecta > Diptera > Drosophilidae > Drosophila > Drosophila tripunctata. The sequence continues at coordinate 14,326,608 of JAWNPS010000288.1, forward strand.
TTTTAACTATGCAAAGCAACTAATAATTTATTATTGTTTTTATTGCAGGTTTTGCGTTTTGATTTGAGCACATCAGCTAATAGCAAGAAAACATAGTGAAAATTGTTATTGTTTAATGCAATAACAATTGATAATAGCAACAATAACAACAACAACAACAAGAAACTAAAGTAATGCTAGTATCGACTGCAATAGTCAACTGCAGCAATCTGGCACGAGAATGGCAGCAATCAGTAGCATGATGACAAACGGCAGTGATTAAAACCAGTCAGTCAGTCAGGCCAATCCAGGCACGGCGAGACCAGCCCCATTGGCACCACCACCACCAGCAACAACAACAACAACAAAAAGAAGAACAGTAGCACCACTCAGTCTGTAAGTGTGTGGGGTAACAACAGTAGCAAAGCAGCTGCAACCAAACACAACTGAACTAAGCGATTGGCAAACTGCTGCTGGCTGCTGAATCATCAAGAACTTTAAAAGTAAAAACGTATTTACATATAAAAAGAAAAAAGTGGCCTGGCTCAACAGTTTTCAAGTGTGCTAAGTTAATTGAAAAATACTTGGATTGAAGCGAGTTGAGTTGAGTTGTGTTGAGAAAAGAAAACACGTCAAGAGACCTTCAGCGATCATTGTCAACAACAGCAACAATGCTAATTACTGACCGTAGAAGAAGTACTACATATTATCAACATAATACCAACACAGACAGAGCAATGTTCTGCTACACCATATACACATGCGCCCTGCTCATCGGACTTTTCAGCGTGTCTGTCGATGCTTGGATGCCCGATGTACGCCCAGATTTGCAAACGAGTAAGTTACAATTACATATATACTGTACAATACTGTAGTTTCTTTCTTTTATTGTTATTATGCTTGTTTATTTGTGTCACTTGTTTGTTTCTCTTTCTCTCTCTCTCTCTGTCTTTTGTTATTATCAATGAACAAGTTGGTCCACAAGCTAAACAAAATGAAATAAAAAACAAAAATAAAAAACAACAACTGCTTATCGCGCCCAATTTTTCGCCAAGCTTGCAACAAATTAGCGTTTCCTCTGAAGCAACCCAGCAAAATGGGCCGCATACATAATAACACTAGGGCCCCTTCTCTACATCCACTAATTACTATGAATACTCGTCGTAATTGTTGGACATTTTCAAGCTCAGCTGTTTACGATTACGTTTACGTTATATATCTACAATATTACTATTCAATGTCGTTTCAAACAATGTGGCAAACTATTTAATTATTTCGACTAGTTCTCTAACTTTTCATTCAATCTATAGAAACTAGGTATGCCAAATTTTGGAAAAAAAAATTGTTAAAAACTGCAAGTTTTTAAAAGAGAGTGTTAATAAACACAGATGTTTAACAATGAATAAATCGCTGTGCTCATGCATCAGTATAACACTCAGAAACTATAAATTCAAACATAAAAAAGTTTTGGAACACCATCATTTGCTGACAGAATTGTTGAAAACCGGAATATCCCTACCAATTTTTAAGCCAAATGCTTTAAATAAAATGCACAAGAAAAAAAATTTTAAAATTTGTTTAGCCTTATGCTGCAAATTCCATTCCGATCACAAAATGAACAAACTATTATATTTTTCTTTAAGATATGTAAGTTAATATATAAAAGTTTCTTAGCAAAACTTTTTTGTTTATGAATTGAATTTCATGAAATTTTGAGTAAAGTCTCATATAACTATTCTCAAGATACTATATCAATTTGAACAGCGTAGAAAACATGGTACATGCGTGGTTTCAAAAAAAGAAATCAAACTAGTTTCTTCTGAAGAAATATAAAGCCTACATGTAAAAGAATTTTACCTGTATTTCTTAGCATCTCTGAGATTCACTCTATTGGCAAGTTGTACCTGTTTTTGTCTGTCCGTCCGTACAAAAGCCAAGATCTCAGAGATCGTAATAGATGGGATCATCCAATTTTGTTACAACACTTTTATGTTTGATGCTGCAGATAAAGTTTGATTTGGAAAGCTGTCACGCACCTTTGGGAACAAATTTTTTCACAATCATCTAGTCAATAGATAATTTGGATGACGTCACTTTAGTAATGATGTGCAATTAAATCTTTCGAGAAGAGAAGAGAACTAGGAAAGTAGTGATGTGCTCTTTGTTCTTCTGTATACATATATAGCACTCATTAAAGAGTCTATTCCCGTACAATCATCAAATCTTGATCATGCTTTATGGCAAGCAAATTAAGCAAAGTGTTTGGTTTGAAAACAAAGTGAAATATCTGATTTGAAATAACATTTTATTTAAGCACTCTCGAATTGTTTATAATTACTATTTGCTAATTAAATTCGCATTTGCATTTACAGTGGCAGACAAAGTGACGGCGAGTTTCTTTGGCAACACAACGGACTATTATAAGATTTTGGATCACGATGATGAGAGTGTACTCGTGGGTGCCAAGTAAGTATCGAGTCGAATACCAGATGACCATATATGAAATGAAAGAAACAATCGAACAATTCCGATTGCCATATACCAGGTACAATGAATGCCATTCAAGCTGTGTACCTGTGTTGCATGCACAAACATGTCTACAAATACATATGTGCATATTATTGGCACAAGCTAACTTTTAAAATTTAAATATTTATACAAAGTAAATAAATCGCAACAACAACAGCAAGTGTTCAATTCGAGGAACAATTAACGCGCCATTGAAATTACGAGTTTTGTTGTTGTTGTTGTTAAGTTTTTCAGTAAATATTATATACAGAAAAGCAAAAAGCTGCAAGGCAAGTGCAAATCTCGCATTTCTCATACGCGTTCCTGGAAGCATTTTAATTTCCAGAAGCCTAATCATCAACTTGTTTACTTTAATAAAAACATTGTTTGGCATTCGCTTGAATTAAGCTAGGCGAAAAGTGCAATATTCCATGTGCATAGCAGCATGGCAACAATAAACAACAGCAATAATCAGCAATATTAGTAATACATTTTAAAGTTCAATAAATAATTATTAAACATGTTATAACTGCGTGTTTTTCCAGTAGACTTTTCTCACTGTTAAATATTGAAACAGCGATAATCATGAATTTCTTAAGATATCCATCAACAAACCCAATATCTCTTAGTATAAACAAACTGCTTTAAATATTGCTATATAAAACATAACTAATAGCAACTATTCATCAAATTAAAAGTATTCCCCGTATTATTAAACTAATCAAAATTGATGAACGCCTTAATTACACAGTTTTTATTTTTAAGATACAAGTTTTAAAGCACTTCGAGGCCAAAAACTTGTCTACAGTAACGAGTATATATAATAAAATGACTATAGTGTCTAGTATATATATAATACAACATGAGTACACTCTGGGGAAATAATACTTTTGATGTTCTAATGATAGATCTTGTTTAGCTGGAACAAAGAAACAGCATAGTATAACAATGTTTAACATGTTTTATAAGGTTGTTTCGTGGTCAACTTATTCAAGACTATAAAGTGGCAACAACATGAGCATAAATGATAATTAGAAATAAAAAACGCAATTGCATATGTAATTACTTAACATAGTAATATTATGTACATATATGAGTTCTAATTATTTGCAAAAAAAAAATACAAAAATAACCTTGGCAAATTGTTGAGAAGCTTCTTGGTTCTCCCCTTTCGCTCACACACTCCTCGCTGCTCTCTCTTTCTTTTGGCTTGACTGGCAATTTACTTCATTAGCGGGCAGCATCAATGTTGCTAGCATTTTATAAGCTAAAAAAAATTGCTAGAAGTGGGTACAAAAAAAAGCAAATTAAAATGCAATTACTTTTAAAAACTTGCTAATTTTTAAATACTTTTAAATTGTAGACTTAAATTAAATTTTACACAAATTGCATGCTGCGCAAAATGCAATTTAAACTTAGTTTGTTTTAATTTATGCGGTTTTTAGAAACTTTTTTTATATTTAAGAAATAAAATATAAGGTTAGCATATTTAATTTCTTCAAAATCTGTTACTGAAAATAGAAAGATTTGTAGCTAATATCGTGTAAATCAAATTTATATTTGCTATATGTAGCTTTAAAAGAATTTTAATGAAGCATTACAACATTTAGGAGGATAAAATAGCTAGATTTATGTCTACAAATAACTACAATTTACTAACAGGTTTGCACCCCTAAAGGAAAACATTGAAGATCATCATAATCTAATATACTTAGGCTTTATTAAAACTTTAATTTATTATAACAAGTCAACATAAAACAGACTTAAACAATATTATAAATTCGGACTATCTATCTGCTACGATATTACCAGTGGATATTCCAAGTCATTTCGTAATATAATCGTAGTACTATCGATAGTGCCATAGATTGTTTTACAACCCTTATATGCTTTAATCAATTTCTTGGATTAATAGCAATGTATAATTTAAGATTTTCAACCAAATTCAAAGATATTTTACAGATTTTAATCTTATAGTAGAAAAATTCAGCTTTGATATAGTTTTAAAGTGATATTCTAATAGAAACATAGAGTTAGCAATCGTTTCCGACAATTGTTATCATTGATTATCACACGACTTTAAATGTAGCTATAAAAGAGCTTAATTGGCAACACCGCTTGTGTGTCATTAACACTGAACAGCGGCACACGTCAACAGCTTTGGCAATTAAGTTAATAATTCGATTATTGCTCATTTCTCTACCTCTCTTTTTCTCTTTCTCTCTCTCTCTGTACAGAGATGTTATCTACAACATCAGCATGCGGGGTCTGAAGGAGAACAGTCGGTTAATGTGGACCAGCTCTGGTGCGGATCGGGAACTGTGTGTGCTAAAGGGCAAACACGAATGGGATTGCCACAACTACTTGCGCGTCTTTGCCCGCCTCAGCGATGGCCAGTTTCTGCTATGTGGCACCAACTCATATAAGCCACGGTGTCGCCACTACGCACCCAGTGAACAGGCGGCAGAAGCGGGGGATGCCGGTAGTAGCATGCGATATGAGATAACACGAGATGTGGAGGCACAGGGTTTGTGTCCCTATAGTCCCGCTCATAACAGCACCTATGCCTTTGCCGATGGCCAGTTGTATAGCGCCACTGTGGCCGATTTCTCGGGTGGCGATCCGTTGATATATCGCGAGAATCTTCGCACCGAACAATATGATCTCAAGCAGTTGAATCAACCGGACTTTGTGGGCGCCATTGAACGCAATGGCTTTGTGTTGTTCTTCTTCCGGGAACTGTCCATGGAGCACATGAACTTTGGCAAAGCGATCTACTCTCGTGTTGGTCGTGTCTGCAAGAATGATCGCGGTGGACCCTATAATCATGGCAAGAGCTGGACATCATTCCTCAAGGCGCGACTGAACTGCTCGGTGCCCGGCGAGTTTCCCTTCTACTTTGATGAAATACGTAAGTGATATAGATATGCTTATCCCCTTTGGCCTTCATCTAATTCTTACTTCTTCCTGGCAGAGGCTATAAGTCCGATTGTGGAGAGCGGTGCCCATGCATTGGTTTATGCTGTGTTCACCACCTCGGTGAATGCCATTCCGGGCTCGGCGGTATGTGCTTTCCGAGTGGATGACATACTGGCCGCCTTTGATGGGGACTTCAAGTCGCAGAAGGATTCACAATCCCATTGGTTACCCGTAGAGCAAGCACAGGTGCCGAAGCCACGTCCCGGCCAATGTGTAGAGGATTCTCGCACTCTGACAAGCATTGCTGTAAACTTTATTAAGAATCATCCGTTGATGGAGACCGCTGTGCCCGCAGTGCACAGTCGTCCGTTGCTGACCAAGGTGAATCTTCACCATCGTCTCACGGCGATTGCAATCGATCCTCAAGTTCGTGCTCTGAATGGCAATCACTTTGACGTTGTCTACAGTGGCACAGATGATGGCAAAGTAACAAAGTTTATCAACATAATGACAGTGCATCCCAACAACACCGATCGCTTGCGCACAGTGGTCATCTCAGAGATGCAGGTGCTGCCTCTAGGCACACCAGTGCGTGAGTTGGTCATCTCCTCGAAGAAGAACACACTTGTCGTGGTCAGCGATGGTCGGCTGGTGACGGTGCCTCTGCATCATTGCTCGCTCATTGTGGACTGCTTGGGCTGTTTGAGTCTGCAGGATCCAAACTGTGCCTGGGATCTGCAGACACACGAATGCAAGAATCTAGCAGCCAGTCAGCACAAGTTTGGCACCAAAACTTATTTGCAGAGTCTAAACACCACCAAGAAAGTAGCTGCATCTTTGTGCCCCAAAACAGCTGCAGATCCAGTCATTGTTACCATGGCGCCATCACAGGTGGATGAGGCACAAAAGCTGCACTATGCGAGTGTCAGTGGCGTTTCGGACGAGAAACTGCTGGGCATGGATCAGCAATCAACGGGAGTGGGTGGTGTCGATTTTACGCTTAACGATTATATAGATGAGAACAAAATACCACAAGCATCGGTGGATCCCGAGCAAGTTATGACCAATCTGCATGGTAAGTGCTACACAGCTTGAATGTTAGCCATTTTACTTAACATTTGATTTACAGATCCCCAGAAGTCGATTGCTGTGGTCAATGAACTGCAAAAGGCCTCAACACTGGCAAACTACACCACGATAATCATTGTGATTGCATTCTTGTTCACATTCCTCCTGGGTGGCTATGTGGGAATCAGAATGAAGCAAACATGCAACCAGAATCGATTAGATGCCAGCCATCATAATCATTTTGGCAAGCCAACGTAAGATAAACATTAGCTTAATTAAACGTTGTTCGATCCAATGAATAACTTTCCTTTTGTGTTATAGGCAATTCAAGCATCAGAACAGCAGCAAGGACATTAATTTGTTAATCAAATCAAATACATATAGTACGACGCAGAAAACAGCGAATTTGGATCTTGAGAAAGATCGCAGTCACGAGTGCAAAAACTCCACAGAGCACTTGGAAAAGGAGCTGCCCTGTAAAACGTCCACTCTGACAAAAGTGAAGCGCACCTACATATAAGGGGAGGAGCCGAACACACACACAGTTCATTTTGGTGGATAGTTTACCAGAAAAATTAGTCGAATTTTCATTGTTTATGTTGCAGTTTAGTTGTAGTAAACCCACCACATCATGCCACACCACGCTCCAAACCACCCGCCCCCAACGATTGGACACAGCATCAGTTTTACGACACGTTTGAAACGTGTCCGGCGTATCCGAAACTGTTGTGCTTACCTTATAACTTTAGGTCTTTTTTGTCGTGTGTCAATATTTAGTTAAATTTATCTATATGTTTATTTTATAGAATTTATGTTAAATAAGTGCAAAAATTTATAGTTTACAACATTAACACATATCATACATACAATCGGGTCACACAAGAATTGGCTATGTTTATATACATATAATTGAACAAAAGTTTTTGATTGTGCCCCTGAGATTGGTTAGAGATGTCGAAACCCACCCACGAATTGAATCGAATATTTTTCTCGAAATTCAGACAATTATATAATATTCTGTACAAGTATTTTGTTAGACTGAATGTTTCTCTAATTTCATACAAAGTTTTCTTTGTACATGCAGCAGCAATTCTAACTCTAATTAACCATAAATATTATACAATAAGCTCTGTATGTTTTGTGTGGCTAACAAAGGCAATACAAATTGTATCTAATATTAAGCTCAATAAGGAATTGAATATGAGAATGTATTTTTGTAATTTAATATTAGTACCACAATATCCCCACTAGGCTAAGAAATATATACATAAATATTTGTTGGTAAAACAATAAGTGTATATGAGGCTGATTCATAAGAACTGAGATCCCCTGCAGCCCCCAGCAAAAAGAAGAACAATCACGCACAAAATACCCATCAATTGCATGCGCCTTAAAACAAACTCATATTAATATGCTATGCTATGCTATATATATGCCTATATTTAGGCCTTAAATTAGACTAAGTATATAATAACAATAAATACTTGCATGTATTTTAAAACAGAATCAGCATTTTAATATGTATAGAGAGATAGAGAGAGAGTATGTGTACACGTTTTTAAGCTGTCCGTCCGAAACATGCAATTTTTTAATAAATGAGGAATAATCATAATATATATTTTTATATGTATCTAATATCTTAAATGACTAAGTACAATTTTTAATGATAAAACAAAAAAAAAAAAAAAAAAAAAGATTTTAAATTTAACAAACACATTTGTATATCAAAATTTATAGGATCAGGAATTGCTCTTTGCTCGTTTGACTCTCAACAAAATATCATCTTTAGATACCAAGCGAGTAATACGAATCCTGATATTCTCATATTGTGATAGATTATATTGAAATTTAAATGAAAAACTTGTATGCCTTTTTGAATAACAAACAATGATATATATATATATGTGGATTGCATGCAAAATATATGCAAATGGTTCTTCCGATTGGAGGAGCTAATAAATATAACGGAGTAACATGTACATTTTTAATATATACATATATTTATATAAATTGTATGTATTTTAAACTTGATATATTGTTGTAAAGCCTTCAATGAGCTATGCTAAATTAAATAAAGTCGTAATTTTTTAATACAATTTAAAAGACTTATGATTTACTTGATATTATTCGTTACAGAAGTTTGAGTCAAATAATTTTGAATCGGCCGAACATTCAAATCAAACCTGGTTGCATGAAACGTATGCGCTGCTATAATCGATAACATGCAGCGCTGTTATTAACAGCAGTCAGCTTGTGTTAAGCTATCTAGTATTTATTTTGGTATTTTTTGATGTGGCGTTTTTTGACAATTGCTTTGCTCGGTAACACTCTTGTATAGATTCGTTCATTTCCTTTTCAAATTCAACGCGAGTAGTTTGCTCTCAAATTTGACTGCTAAAATGAAGAATAGAATTTTAATCTTTTTGTGCTGCCAGCATCACAAGACATTGATAACATTTGACTATTTTAAATGAATAAGCATGACATTGTACTTCATGCGGTCGTATTATTTTACATGGAAAAAAAGTAAGTATAATGTAAAAGATTATTATGGTCACAAAAGACAAATTGATGAATGTTCTTTTGCTGAAGAGTCGAGTGTTGGTGGCTTCGCAAGAGGTTTACCAACATTCTTTTCCTGTAGAAAGAATAAGAACGGCCAACTGATACAAATGATTAGCAAATTAAATTTTGAATTGATTACAAATGCAGCATTTTTAAGCGTTTTTTCTTTTGTTGCAGCTGCCTCGGAGAAACACGTGGTAAAAAACCGGCAAGCAAATGTGAAGCCGTAGAACTAAAGGTAAATTTTCACTTTCAAACGAGTTACTTAACGTTTTTAATGATGATAAGTTCAATCTGAACAAAGTGCTGTAGATTCACAACTTAACAATTAAACCAAAAGGATTCTGATAATTAAATTAAATATTACTATGGACATGTTAAAATTGGTAACTTCAAAAACTAACCTCACTTTTCTGTTTGCAGTTGCCGCAGACGCGCAAAATGTAAGCGGAAACTTCACTGCTGAGTCTAAGGTGAGTGTTCAAAAAAAATTTCTAACTTCTATATATAGTGTGCCACTAAATTCGCCGTACTCTTTTATGTAAATTGACAAAATTATTATTAAATTAAAAGTATTTTGATACAGATTTATAAAAACAATATATTTTCTACAAATTAACAAAAAAAAATAAAAGCAGCTAAAAATGTAAAATTTTTTTTAAATATTAGCGTCCGCACAAGTTTACGTACCCTTACTGCTTGAGCTGTGCAACTGAGTAAAGAGTACGATGACTTTAGTGATACACTGTACAAACGAATTTAATAGGATGATATGTAATTACCGTACGATGTCCGTGATTAAAAACCCCATGGCTGCAATTATTGCAACTGATATATTAATTAAATATTGTGTTTTTTACATACGAAATTTTGAACCTAATTCAAAATTTTCTTTTATATTTTTAGCTTTATTGCCATGACTTGACTTAACAGTGTGTATGCGTCACTTTCTGCTACTTTTATAAGGTAGGTTGTGTTTCAAACTCTGTAATTGAACGTCTTTAAATGATGATATGTAATTACCGTACGATTTCTGTGATTAAAAACCCCATGGCTGCAATTATTGCAACTGAATTTTAAGTCACAAGCAACGTATAATATCTTATAAATACAAAAACTAATCTATGACTTTACTTACAGTTGGATTTACTGCATCTTTTGACTGTACTTAAAGTGCTACTTAGCGCGTAAAGGTAAGTTTCACCAGTTAATTTAATCTACGAATACTACAGATTTGTTTAGATGATGAATACCTTATATCTATCATAACTTTCGTTCTACTGAGCAGAAAATGCGGAGAACTGTAACTGAAATATCTAAAAGAACTGTAGTTATTTATAGCAAACAATTCAAATATTTATCAAAAAACCAACTAATTTTAATTACTATCATTACAGTGTCTACAAAATGAAGCTAAGACTGTCTACTAGAAACTCTGCTCCGAAACTGGCTAAAAAGGCAAAGGTAAATTTATAACTCTACGTTTAACATAATTTTAACAATGTCAACTTGATGATAAACTTAATCTGAAAGCTATGCTGACCAACCAAACAAAATTAACCAAAAGGATACTGATAACATAAACTTAAGCAAACACATTGTTAACTACTTTCCACTGATTTGCTAATAAAGTTTATTTATCTTTTTTTTACAGGACGCATCTTGAAAATAAACTGCTGTCTAATGGGCACTTAACTATTAGGTAAGTTTAAATACGCTCTATAAAGAAAAGCTTTGCAGAATTTGCATGATGTTACTTCAGTATAGTTCATTAGAAAAAAAAAACATGTTACAACTTTTCGAAGCTGATCTTTATATATATTACTAAAAATATCTATACACTTGCTATATACTAACTTGATATTCTCTTTTACAGATTCTTAATGTTTGCATCCGTCTAACTTAACATTGGATTGATTAACTCAAAGGTACGCTTGCAACTTTAGTTGTTATTAGATACTTTTGATCTGATGAACAATTACTCTTTATCAGGGTCCCTCTACTGAGCAGAACCCATTACAAACCGTGCGGTCAACTTTCCCTGTCTGATTCAAATGCTATTTTAAACTATTTCTGCTACAGTATTTATAGAAAACTAATTAATTGTTTCTTTATTTGCAGCAGCCGTAAACTACTTGCACAAAACTGCAGATTTTAAAGGTAAATTTAAAGAAATTTTCTTTAGTATTTAAATTTAAATGATGAAATCACCCTTATGTAGGATTTACTGACTGAGCCAAGCCGTGCTGTCTTGTCTTCTTTCCCCAACTGATTCAATAATTATTTAAGCATTTTTAGACACTTGTATTAGCATTAAACTAATCAATGTTTTATCTCTTTTTCAGTGTCGACAGTTTGGAATGTCTTTACTACACCTGACTTTAACCTGCTGAAAATCTTACAGTATAAATAAATGAATATTTGTTTGAAAACTCGGTTTTTCTTTTGGGGTTTTACATGGTTTTATTTCAGTTCACCGCAGGCATAAATTATAATTTTTTGTGATGGTGTTCCAGATTTGTTGCCGCAACGCTCCATCTTACGAACCACGTCTGCTCCGCTGATGACATGGCCAAAGACCACGTGCTTGTTGTCCAACCAGTCGGTTCTGAGAAAAGAAATGATTTTGCAATGTAATTAGAATATAACAAAATAAGTTTGGCTCGCCGAAGATTGGATACGCTTCAAAAAGAGCAAGTCTTTTTTCAACCGATTGATATAGTGGTTCGATCTAAATGGAATTTGGATTGGAATCATAAGGTTAGGGATTGCTAATGCAGATTGAGGAATTTCCAACCGATTATTTCTATACCGGTCCGATCGTGATGAGTTAATGGTTGGTATTGCTTAAAACAACTTTCTTTTCATTCGATTATCATATAGTGGTCCGATCTGGCCGATTTTAGCACTTAAACTGTATGGAGAGAACCCATAAGTGTACCAAATTTAATCAAGATAGCTTTAAAACAAAGGCTAGTTCGCATTGAAACAGACGGACATGGCTATATCGACTCGGCTGCTTTAGATACGTTACAAACTTCCTGACTAGAACATAATACCCTCTCCCCTGTATTAGAACCTTTTTGTTTGTTGCTTTAAAATAGCGTTTAACTAGTCAAGATTATGGGTTAACCTACAAAAGTCCCAAAAAAATTAGTGTTTTTGAAACAAATTTCAATATTTTGGATAGATTTTAAAAGTGTCAATACACGATGAACGCCAGGTGGAACTATTGAAAATAGATTTTGAATATATCTCTTTTTAAATCTTCAACAAATATTTTTAAAACTCCGTACGCTATTGACTAACTAAATTGAGTAGGTTGTCGTTTTTTTTTTCCTTCAGCTGCGATTACCCATCAAAATAAAAACATAATAGCTTTATCGTTTATTTCTGTAAGATAAACTCAAGTCCCATATCTTCCGTTGTGCGCAAAATCGCCGTGTACAATATTTTTGAAACATCAATAAGGTCTTAACCATATGTTTCACCAAATTCGGTTTTTCCAAGTTTTTCTTTAAAGACACTCCCTTCGTTGCTTTCCAATAGCTTCCTTATTGCTCCTGTTCTGTGCTTTTATTCACAGGTTTTATTATTTGTATAGTGCCTAATGATGCTCTGGATAATGGAGCGACTAAATTTACCCAATTGCAAGATTTCCCTATTGACTATCAGTGCTCTAAACAATGCCATACTCATTTTTTGTAATTTCCTTGCAGTTACCTCAAATCTCTATGAAATGGTGCTGTATGTTCACTTTTTCGGTGACTGTTTACCCAACTATCATTAGCTGTCTCACATCTGTTGAAAGGGACAATTACGAGCTAGAGTGGTGTTATTACCACTCAATTAACTCACTTTGTGGTGCATATGAAGAACTGTGAGCCATTTGTGTTGCTGCCCGAGTTGGCCATGGACAGAGTGCCGAAACTGTTGTGTTTCAGGCTAAAGTTTTCGTCGTCAAACTTTTTGCCATAGATGGATTTGCCGCCGGTGCCATTGTTATTTGTGAAATCTCCGCCTTGACACATCTGCAAGGATTTATGATATGAGTTGCAGTACTTCCATATGATTTTGGGTACTACTCACAAATTCTGGAATGATGCGATGAAAGGTGCAGCCCTTGTAGCCGTAGCCCTGCTCGTGGGTGCACAGCTGGCGAAAGTTCTCGGCTGTTTTGGGCACCACATCGGCTCGGAGGAGCATGACAACACGGCCGGCATCGTTGCCGCCAATTCGTATATCGAAGAACACCTGTGGATTGCGTTTCTCCGACTTCTCAATTACCGCCGGACCCGTTGAGGGTGTTTCTTCCACCTTGTTATCCTTTGCTGTCTGCTCCGCCTCCCCATCTGCTGGCAATGTGGCGCCCGCATGCTTCTGCAGCCAGTCATCATCTGCCCACACTGGCTTGAAGCTGTCTTCCTTCACACGCACCGGTTTGGCCAGGTTGACTCGGATGGTGCGACCACACAGCTCCGAGTCGTTCTATGAATTAAACCCATTCTCAGATTATGTATTTGTTTATTGGAAATGTAGTGTTTTAACCTACCATGTTATCAATGGCGGAGGCGGCGTCTTCATAGTTCTCGTACTCTATGAATGCAAATCCACGATGTCGTTGCGATTCGTAGTCTACCGGCATTTGTATGTCCGCTATGTCACCGAATGGAATGAACGCATTATTCAACAGTCTTTCCGTCACTTCGTCCGTTAGTCCACCCACGTACACTGTGCGCTTATCATTCGACATTATTTGTTAAACGTTTATGCTACAATTTAGTTTTAATAAACAAAATGCGGCGTCAGCTGAGTTGATTTCTTTTTTATACAAGTTGGCAGCAACAGTTGATGCAACGCTGCCAACTCGCTTCTAATAGCAAGGGTCCGGATAGGTGGCAACGCTGCAACTAGCAAGGCGCGAAGTGATTTAAATTCAAGTCAAGTGAGTATTTAAATATCAGAACCAATCACATACATAAAATATCATTTTAATTTAATACATTTCACATTTATTTGATTTCATTTGTTTATTCTAATTAATATGCTCTGCATTTACAATTCTTAACAATTAAGGAAAACTATAGAATGCGTTCAGTCACGGTCAGCATAATCCAAAATTATCGGTATTTGGGCAGATTGCGTTTATGATTTTAATTAATTTATAATGCTTTAATTTTACTTATGCGTAGCTACCTAATACTGTGTTACGTAAGATAAGATTGACTGCTACTGCATATTCCGGCTTCTGCTTCCGAGCAAACCATATTATTATTTGTATTATTCGTATTGCCTGAAATCGGCATTAGAAAGCCCACAAGCAGCAGACAATAGCTGGGCACATAGGCGTATGTGGCAAATAGTATGAGGCACATACAGAGGGCAAGAAGAACGTCTGCAAAGAGAAATAATATATAATATTTAAAACAATTTAATTTAGGTAAATTAATGGGTTTTGTATGAAATATGCTCGTGTATGAACCACATTCGCACTTAGTCATTTTGCCTCTCCTGACCGAAATAGATAAGATACCACCTCTTCGAAGAGAGAGTGTGTGCAGAAGTTGTTTGGCGATTGGTTATTGCTAATCGCCAGTTAATGGCCTCAATATACACACATTCAAAATATGTACACTTGATCCTTGTGGCTACTTACGACAAAACACTTTCTCCCAGGGCTCACAAATGGCAATCTGTGTGTTGAGTTCATACAGACTAAAAAGCCATTTCACATAGCGTTTGAATTTCGCATATCTTTCGGATAATTTCGCATACATCGCACACCTGTTTTATGAAGGTACAACCTGAGTGCACAGTCTACACGGTCTGAGGGTGCGCGGTGAACTAAACCAAACTCAACTCAATACAACGGCCAAAAGAAACACAAACCAAAAACCCAAATACGCCACAAAAATATATACAGAGGCGTTATCATCGACAAAATTTGTGTAAATCGAGTTAAATACTTTCCCGTTCGTTTTTTTTTTTTCGAACACTGATAAAGTAGTTATGTTTTACTATTATTATTATTATTTTTATTAGCCCAGTTCCCAAATGGTAACTATAGGCTTATCTTCTTGTGAGACATGTTAAGTTAGTTCGTGTGTACTAGCTGAATCTAGAATATTTTAAATTTAATATAAGTTTTGCGGGTACCAGCTGCTACGGCTATCAACCCGAGGCATTTTAGGAATTAAGTAGATCTTTATACTACATCTCGTGCTTTGTCTCTTTGCTGCGTTTCTAAACTAATTTTCCTCTTATTTTACAGAACTATTAATTCCTCATCTTCCTTCTTCAACTAATCATCAATTATGCTAGGAACAATTAGAATTGATTTCAGATATTCCATGTTATTGTGTCAAATTTTCCTTTCTTTTCCTTTAAGACCTACTTCAAATATATACTATTCAAATATATACGCCATATTTTGTAACTATTCAGCTCAGAGTCCTCTCTTATTTTTGTTAACGATCTGTTAGTAAGATTCTTATCTCGCTTAAACGAATATTAATGCTCATTTTTGATCTGATAGACATATACTTATTTTAAATAATTTTCATTTAAAGATCAATTAAAAATGTATGTTAATGTGATGTATTGTGTTACTAATTTGTTAAAAAATCATACGATTTATATAAATAAAAGGAATAATAACAAAAGAGACGTTTCAAATCGTATTTTACTGGAGCTTGTACAGAACCATTTAAAAAATATATTTAACTCGAATCGAAAACAAACCACACTTGAAATATGCTAATTTCATTTTGAAAAGAATAATTCGGTAATAATTTACATAATATTGATTCAATGTATACGATGTTATGAATGTTTATTAAAGCTATAGTAGTAAGAATTCGATAGCAAATTGCTAAATAACAATCTCTAAATATAATTATAATCTTAAAGTTTCAAGAATATTGATTTCAAGATATAGTGTGAGTATAAAGTAGCAGAACAATATTAAAATACTTGTTTGGTATTGTGCTAAGCTACGATTCGAACCTGAATGTTGGGCCTAGAGTTTATAAATACAGTTTAGAGTAGCAAATCAAAAAGTTTTAAGATCTAAACTAAACGAGATTAAAAATTTTAAAAATTCTCTGGCTTGAAAAAAAACATTGTAAATATCATAATTTAAGCTTTCACAATGATATGATGAAAATAATGCCATGATTCGATAACAAACTCAACACTTTTCTAGTATATACATACACAAATCTGAACAAATTTCTGTCTGTCCGTTTGAACATCCAAGTCTACGATGATAAAAAGAAAAAATTTAGTGAAGATTCTACAATGCGGTGTATCTAGATAAAATTTCTTTAAAATTAAGACTCACAATAAACCTGAAAAATATGAGTAACTACTTTAAAAATAATAATTATAACTAATATTAATACGAATGCTAAGAACAAAAGTTGTTAGATGACGGTAAATTGTTTTTTAATCTTTTGAACTGGTGTGTAAACTAGGCACAAGACAGTCGAGCATCTCATTCGTAGCATTCCCACTTGCTTTTTGTTTTTATTGATTAGCATTATCACTTAAGACACCGGGTCCGTATCAGTTAACGCAAACGTCAGTCATTTATCTATCGACAGTACGTTTTTCTATGTTTTTTTTATTTGAGTAATATATTGAGTCATACAGATACCGTTTGGGGTCAGGCGACTAGTGGAACTATGGAGAGCAGGAACACCCAGACAGAGAGCACGTCGTTGGCATGGGCATTGATATGGACTGCAACACAGAACTCGACCAGAGAGTTGTTGTTGTAGTGCAGACAGGTGGTGCGAATGCGTTCCGAAATGGCTGCTAGGTTTGTGTAGGCAAAGTTGATAGTAAATCCGTAGAGCTGCGATAGCGAGAATGGGTAAACAGTATATGAAAAAAGAATGATAATAACTTACCCTATAGTTGGGAAACTCTCGCTCCAATTCCTCGCTAAAGGCGGGCTCGTCGTAACGGCTGCCCGGATGCGTGCTTAACTTTTCCATATCGCTCAAAATTCTCAGCAAACGCGTCTGAAAGCCACTGATAATGAAATAGGTTATCAGTTAATCAGTACATAGCGCTTAAACGATCACTCACCGGTTCCAAATGGTTTTGCGTGTCGTTCGCCAGGCGCTTATCTTCTTCATGATCTTCCGCTCGATGTTCTTCTGCAGCTGGCCTAGATCATAGCTGGACTTGTACGCATAGTCCAGTTTATGGACTCCACCCTGAGGTGCCGCCTGCCGCCGATTGAACAGCGGTAACCAACAGGCCCCATCGTGTATATTGAAATTGGTCATGCTGACTCGCAACTCTGTCTGGATATTGTAATATATCTGCTTGCAAAAAAGTACATGTATATAGTAATAAACAAAATAGTAGCAAAAGTCACAGTCGAGCACGTTGACTGTTATACACCCTGTACTTTTTTTCGGGCCTTCGCATGTACATACATAAGTGTATCGAATATGAGTGATATTTATTACACTGAACTCGGATAGATTGTATAGTAGTTATACAGTTCTTTAAATATTATACAAATTTAGTTGGAATTTTTAAAGAAACAAACAAATTTTCCAAAATAAACAGTGATTTTATTCTAATCATTTCCATAGGATATAGTCGTCGGATTATAAAGAAAATTACAAAATTCGCATTATATTTGAGTTTCCTTGAAATATCTTAAGAACTTCTCATCGTTTTTTGAAGGATCTGCAGCTTTCGAAACTAAATTCTAAAAGAAACTTGAGCTGCTTGCAGTTTTGACGAAACAGCATGCCACATTTGATGGCTCTAGCTCTTAGTGTTTATATAGAGACAGAGAGAGTTACAGACGGACAGCTGTTAATGTTTATATTTACTCAACTATTAATGCTGATCAAGAAAACCTTTATAAAAAAAATTTTAAATTAAAAAAAGTTTCCTTTGGCTAAACTCAAATTTGTACAGGGTATACAACATAGCAGCTACTTACATTATCTTGGCCCACAATGCAATAGACGCGCGTTAAAGGACAAAAAATATCCTGTAGATGATAACGCTTGCCTGTGGCTGGGGCTATCAGCAACAACTCGGAGCTTTCTGGCTGCCGATAGATAACAAAAGTGCACTCGCCAAAGGGACAGGCCAGGCCAAGAAGCAGAAAGCACTCTAGACCTAGTGACAGCATATAGTTACAGAGCAGCACACCCAGATCCTTGGCGGAGCACCAGGTGCAGTCGAGCATGGTTTGATTGTCCAGCCAAATGCCCTGAAAACTCTGACAGGCATCCAAACTGGTGCGCAATGGGCACAAAAGTGAGACAAAGCGGCAAACCTTCTCCACTTGGTTATCGTTTGGCAATGACGAATGCGGTTGCGAATGCGAATGCGAATGCGGATAAGGCAATGGCACCGGCTCCAGCAGACGTGTCAGGCAGACGCGCTTGCCATGCGACGTGCAAACCAATGGATCCACATAGCGTTGCGGCTGTGCCAGCAGCTGTTGCAACTCCAAGCGCCGTTCGCTCAGGAATTGTTGCAGCTCTGGCAGCTCGGCACAGGCAAGACCGTTCACCTGAAGCGGCGTCTGTTCGCTGTTGGGCTCGATGCTCAGGTAAAACCACAGATGCACACTCTCCTTGAATTCGGGATACTGTTCGACTGATATGTTGGTCACCGAATCAATCAGTGGTCGCTTGTAGCCCACCAGCACCTTGGGCATACACATTTCAATGCATCCCTCAAACTGGAATTGACATAAAAGAATGGAAATCTATTAAGAAAACACTAAATATACATAGGTATATATTATAGAGAAGTATCTTACACACAATAATCGTGCATCTAAGTATTTTTTATAATTCAAATACTAAGTTAGGTAGCTTTTTTTCTAGATTCAAGTTCAAATCCCGCAGCAGGGGAATATATTTTCATATTTATCTTCTTCTTCTTTAAAATATTTATGGGGCTAGCTAATTCCAACTATATTTTGTATAAATGGGGCGTCCACGTAAGAGACGAAAGTAAAAGTATGTTTGTATATATGCCAAAATATGGATATTAAATAAACTAATTCTAACAAATAACATAAAAAGACCGCCGACTAATAAGTAATAGACGTGATAAACTATCGATGACACCATCGAGACTATCGATGGTTGTGCACTATCGATGATTCTTCACTTAGTGTTCGATAGTCTCACCAATAGTTTTATTTACACATAACTAAATTAAATGCATTTTTTGCGACGTTTAAATTATAAAAATAACTTTGAGTAAAGTGGAAATTGTTTTGCATAAGAATAAACAAAATAACAGATTGCTTTCTACACAAACGTAATAAACATAACGTACTGTTATATTACTTTTGAAGAGATTTAATAAAACTCGTGTCATAAAAAAATTTGAATAAATTGTGCCAGGCCGCAGAAAACGATTGAAGATAAAATCAAAATCTGTCTATTAATTTTTTATGTTTTACATTGAATATTCGTTTATAATTAATTTGTTTGGATTTCATTTAACTTTTGGCAATTTTGAGGAGTGGTTTTTGCTTAAACATTGAAAAAACCATGTTTTTAAAAACTTAAATACAGTTGAGTCGTCTATCGAGACACTATCGAGAGTACTATCGTCCACTATCGATGGTTTTCTAAAAACTATCACCGACTATCGATAGTTTGCCACCTCTAATAAGTGAAGCTTTCAGTGTTGTAGTAGAAATAGTAAAGGGCACACTGAATGCTAAATTAATGTGAATAAAGTAAAGTAGGAAAAGATGCAATGTTATTACTATAAGATTAGAGAGACGGTAGATGAATAATTTTAGTGTGTCTGATGGTAAACGCAAAAATAAATTGGTTTATTTAATTTAATTCGTTACATGATTAGATTGCCGAGTTCTTAGACTGACAATCACTCTCTCCAAGTGGTAAATGCAAAAATTTAACTAAACAATTAGACCAGAACTCGAATTTCCCAATTCTGCTCTGTCAATGCAACCTTATGTGACAGTGTTAGCAAATCAATTTAATTCAAAAACTATTTAATTCGACAGACATATAATGCCAAATTTGGAAATTATTGTATGCCAAAATATGTTGCATACAGAATATTCATTGGATTATGGTGGTATACTAAGTTTTTCCAAAAAAAATTTTTGCCGTATGCAAATTGGCGAGTTTGGAGATTATTTTATTCATAGGAGAATTGGGTTGTATTTGACGAATTTATTTAATATATTTATAATATAATATATAATATTTCTTTTAACACAATAGGTATGAAAAGGTTTTTATATTTTTAAATTTAAAAAGAAAACTTACTGATTGTAATCAAAACTAAACACAACAAAGAAATAATTTACAAATTGTCCCAGCTTATTGGAAACAGTTCATATCTAAATCGGTGAAGAAAACGTCGCCATGCCTTACATAAAATTTGTTGGGTACTTAAGCAGGTACAGACATCATAAGTGCCAATATGTATACTAATTGTAGTCTGGTTGGCAAAAAGTAACTCCACTCAACTCAACTCAAAACTAAAAAAAAAATTTTGCAAATTTTATTAATTAGACCCTAACTAACAGTCTACTGTAGGCCTGTATTTTAAGCACATGTCTCTTAGAATCATAGCTGGATACTGTCAATGTTAATGTTCCGGTCCCTTTATGACTGAGTTGTAGATCAGAACCTTGTACTCTAGACAAAGTTAGAAGCAAGTGTGGACAACCAATGGAGATTATTGGCTTTTAGTTTGAAACGTGCTTTTTTAGCTTTAATGTGTCGTATTGTGAGTCATCAATCTAGATGTACTCAAAGTACCCAGATACTCATACAAAACTTAAGATGCAGTCTATATACGAAGTTTCATAGCCCTAGCTCTAACTATTGTATACCTTAGTTCTATGTGTTTACCTACACAATATATTTGTCATAGAGTCTGAGATCCCTCGGTCTTAAACGACCATCCGGTTTAGTATGTCTTAAATAGCTAAATAAAAGCTAAATCATGCCCGACGCTTAAATTTTATATCCAATATTGGTTGATTTAATTGCTTATCGCTATCTTAACTGTATGACACATGCTATAATGATTCGTGACGTAGCCGCAGATTGTGAAATTGTTAGTGCTGCTATTACTCACCTTACGACTTGCCTGAAGTCGGTTAAGTGGTATACGATACTCGCCCAGCCAGTTGCACTGGACACGCTGATAGAGATCGGCTGCCTCGTCCGTGTATTGCTGCTCGATGAGTTCGTCGAAGAGACTGATCTTGATGTCGTCTCGCAGATCGGACGGATGTCCAGATATCTTCAGCTGCAACTGCTCGTTCCAAGTGGGGTTCGAGCCCTCGGCTGTGCTGCTGCGACTCAATCGCTGGCCATGACTCAAGGTGACAAAGGGGCGCACATTGGAGTACATCAGTGCTGACGGCGGTGGGAGAATAAATACTGTTAGAAAACAAACTAAACTCTGATCTGATTTACTTACTTTGTGTGACAAACAGGCTGGCACTGAGATCAGTGCCCGCACTGCTGCGTCTTCTTCCCTGGCGCTCCACGTTAACGATATGTCGACTACGCACCGGAACTCCAGTGGCACGCACCACATGCAACGAGACAGTGAACTGCTGCACTCCATCCACAGGTAGTGGCTGCGGTTGCCAGTTGGGTTCACGCAGCGGAGCAGCTCGGGTGCCCAAAAGAAAGGAGCCTAGAGCACGCCAGAGCGCCGTCCAGCCTGTAGGCTGATCCGCATCATCTCGCCCAAAGAGATGTAGCAGTGGCATGCTGGACTCCAACGTCTTGGCCCGTTGTACACACTGACTGGTTATCGTTTCATAGAGCAGCTGCAGATACTTGCGTCCGCGATGCTTGTGCAGATCGATTGGATCCCAAGCGGTGCCAGGGTCAAGTAGTTGGCCCGTACTGTTGGGGGACTCCTGCAGATCGACCAGTTCATGCTCCAAGGTGGGCACAAAGCGCATTTGCTTGGTGTGCAAATTGCGTTGCTGGTGTCGTGACTGAAGCAACTGAAAGCGTTTGTTCTCCAGCAGCTCCTCCACGCTGCACAACTGCAGCTCATGCTCGGCAAAGATTAGAGGCCGACCAGACGACTTGGATCTCTGCCTGCTGTTAGCGCAGGGTCCTCGGGGCGTCACCTTTGCCGAAGGAGGCTCAGCTGAACACTTTGGCAATTTGTGGGGCGTCAAGGCTTGACACAACGTTGCCGGCAGATTTTGTATGTCATCCAAATCCGTAGCACTGACGCCATCCGCACAGCGATATTCGACGTGCAAATACAAATCTCCCGCCAACTTTGGACGCAGTGCACCAGATGTTGACGCCACCTGAAAACTAAGTTTTTGCTGCTCTGCGTTGCCTTTACTTCCAGCCAATGGAGCGCTTATCAACGCCAATCGACGACTGTGTGACGTCACTGTTGACTTCTCATACAGCTGCAATCAAACAAATAATGAAAGTTATAGTCGAGGTTGCGTTGCTGAGAAATACCCTGTGCCCTGCTGCTTAGCAGGCTAATAGAAACAAGAGGGAATAGTATACATATTTGTCTCTTAATTTATGGCCTTGAGGCATATCTGTAACATAACGTTTTATCTAAATTATTTCATAATAATTATAAATAAAGTATACAGTTTTTGGAATCATTCTTCAATGCAACATATCTTTCTTATTTAAAGAAATTTTAAAAATTTGACTATTGCTTAAAGTGCATTAAACTTTAAAAAATGCATATACTTCTGTAAGTCGTCTTATTTATAGAATTTAATTGTTTGTATTTCACATGTTTCTTTCAACCTTTCGTAATCCTTTTTCAATAAATGGATAGCGCATAAACCATTGAAGAGTAAAAATAAAATACATTTTCAACTTTACTTATAAAGCTTCAAAGTTTAAGTATATAATTTTAAATTTGAGATGAAATTAAAACAATTTGTTTTTCCTTTGGGTAACTATTGCACTTTCAGCAAAAGGTTATGAACAAGAAAGAAATGTTATCTTTGGCACGCCTAAGATTGAATACCGTTGCAGAAGCCTGTATGAATTTACAGTGCACAGTGTCTTACTTTCATCTTCAAAATTAGTTTCTGATAACTTACAAAATATAGCACCTGTCGGATCGGAATGAAATTTGGTTTTCTCGTAATAGTAGGTACTTAATGCTTATTGCGTTAATTTTGGACACAAAACATTTTTTCCTACTAAGCATTATCAGCCGATTGTTCCTATGGCAGCTATATGATATAGTAGTCCGATCGAGATGAAATTTGGTTTGTACATGGGATTTTGTAATTTTAGTTTATATTTAAATTTTAAGTTTAGCACGTGCGCAAATGAACGTACTACTTTTTTTTAAATACATAAACATATATTTATATTTCTTTTGTATGAATGTGTGTTCGTGTATTTGTATGTTCTGATATAAATATAAACGTGGTGTTATTTTAATTTAAGAATTAATATCGTAGTTTGTGGTATTGAGAAGTGTAAGTAACTCTAATTGCGGTATGTCTTTATGTATGGTTATATCGCGACACCAATATGCGATAGACTGATAGAAATTATACATATTTAAAGAACAGATTATACTGATTATATTACATACGTATATGTAAATTAAGTACAGCGGTTATGTTAAAAAATCAATTATTTCGATGAAACGTGAATGTGAGTGTGATTCTGTGTATGAATGTGTGCAGGATTATCTAGATGTTTTTTCTTGTTCTCAGCCGACGTTGAGCAATTGAGCATGAGTTTAACAGCGATCGTTGTTGTGCAGCGAAAGATATCTGTATGGTTGTGTTCTCTGCTTAGTGCTGAATAAGGTTTCAATATTGGATCATGGATGGTTGTTGTCTTCGCTTTACGCTGCTGCTGCTGCTATAGCTGCTCGTATATCTTCTTTGTAACAGAAAAAACGCTAGATCTTAATTTATCGCGTTAAAATTCTAATCGAGTTCGTTTTATATTTTGTAATAAATGCGTTGTAAGTGAATTTGAATAAAATCGGTCAATAGACAGAAAACATCGAGCAATTCCAGCCGATTGTTCCTATGGAAGCTATATGATAATAGCAGTCCGATCAAGATGAAATTTGGTTGGCACATGGGATTTGGTACTAAACACGTATCAAGTGAATTTGGTTCAGATTGCTTAAAAAAATTGTTTTCAACCGATTGTTCCTATGGCAGCTATATGATATAGTGATCCGATCCGATTTTAGCATATGAACTGCCTGCAGAGAGTATACGCATGTGTACCAAATATCATTAAGATAGCTGTAAAACCGAGAGACTAGTTCGCATAGAAACAGACAGACAGGCGGACATAGCTATATCGACTAGGCTGTTGATGCTGATCAAGAATATATATACTTTTTGGGGTCTGCCACGGCTCCTTCAATGCGTTACAAGCATCTTAAAAAAAACAATCTACCCTCTGCAAGGGTATAAAAATATATATGTATAAAGATTAGATAACTTATCTAAGTAAAATGAACTTAGTACAAAATTCCCAGGTTTAAAGATTAAACAATTAATATGTATCTATATATATAAAACTCTTTGTCCTCACTAACTGACTTACTGATCACCGCCCTGGCCAAACTACAAGAGCTACAAGCATGATATTTGATAATTGATAATGTGACATAATTGTTACAAAACAACACTTAGTTAGAAAAGGTTGGTTGTTTTTCGAGATATCGCAAACTTTATAAGTATGACATATATATATATATATATATATGTTTAAGCCGGATCTGGTTGCAAAGCTACACGACAGAACTATCGTACTTGATGTGCAGATAGTGACAGACGGACGTGATCTTGACCCGATTGATGACATGAAGGTCAGGAAGTACAACAGACGGGACGTACGGACTTGTGTGGAAAGGGATTTTCAGGTACATGGGGCATTGAGGTCTTAGCCGTAACACTAAACTGGCAGGGCAACTCTATATATATATATATATATATATATATATATATATAAATGTTTACCGATTTTGGTTAAGATCAGTCCACTATATCATATAGCTGCCTTATGATAGAACAATTGCAAGACAACTTTTAACATTAAAATTGAGTTGTTTAAACAAAACTGACAATTAATGTTATGTTTATGGCATTTACCTGCACAATTGCAATAACCTATATTGAACTTAAAATTCTATTTAGCCGGTAGTTTTGTTTCTTTTTTGCAGCGATACACATACATAGTTCCAATTAACTGTTTAACAGAATTCTGTTAAGCAAATTGAAAAATTACTAGAAATCTTTTCCTTAGTTTATTTAAAAAGTCATACCTAATATATGTTCTACAAAATCTATCTACGTATGTATGTATCGCAAGTATATCGCATTAAACATAATATCACTACATAATATATTAAACTGAAATAACGATGTATCGATAATGATATTTGATACTTTTTGTTGAAGTGGCAAATTGCCACTGGCAATATGTCTTATATCTTTGACATTTTTTTACGTTACATTCAAAAACTTTGTCGATGTGAGCGATACCAAGGAGCACGAGTATCCATATGACACTCTATGTCATTGCAGTAATGAACTTAAACATGTCGCAAACTAACTTTGGTGGGCTGCAGTTTACTAACTTAAAGGTAGTACAAGTGCAGATATTTTTGCAAACACATTGTTAAGCATTTTAATCATTCTAATATGTTTGGGAATTGTTATAACAACTTTCGAAGATCTCATTTCCGAAATATTTCTAGATGTTTTAAATATATGTAGCAAGTCATTAGACTGGTATCTGAGCGCGCTATATTAACAGCAAGAAGAAATGCTGTAATGGATCTGAATTACAAATAAAATGTTCTTCATAAGTATGGAATCGAAGCCATAGTATTTATTGGTTGTGCTAAAGGAGAAACTGCATTCATTTCGAAGGGCAAACATTAAAGTTGGCAGGACTAGACCTGAGAGATGATTGTTTTTCTTATGGTCAATATTATATTGCTGGCTCAAGAGTTAGCTCTGAGAGCGACTTTTTAATTCTTGCACCTGATTAAAAAAAAACTCAGAGGGTATAAAAATGTGGTATATAGAGAAGTATTTCAGTAGCTGATAATTTCATCTATAAATAAATACTACATGTCATTAAAGATTTAAAATAATTTTTTATTTTATTTGAGCAGTGATAAATATACATCAGTACACATAATTGTTGTACTGATTAGTACTTTCTTTGCATTGTCAGTTGTGAAATATTCCTATTGGAGAACCACATTAAAAATATTTTTTTTTTTAAGTATATGCACATTTTTTCAATCATTTATAATTTTTACAAGCTCTAACGCAAGCGAAGCTGTGGGTGTATTGCTAGTTTGCAATAAAAATTAGCTTTAACAAAAAAAGAAAAGAAAAAGCTACAACGAAATTATGCTTTTGGTGGCCCAAGGAGGCATGGCATGCTAAAAATTTTGATACCATTCTCTTTATATTGCAAATAGCAACCTGCACGCCAAAATTGGTGACCCTAGACGCCAAAACCTGTATTTTTTCCGAGGTATGTCTGGTTTTTCGCTTATTGTGGACGAATGGGGCGTGGCATCGAAAAAAAAAGTTTCTTGTATTGGCTGACTAAATATGTGGTCGATACTGACTAAAACGGATATTGTAGCTCTTACAATCTCTGAGATTTGTTTGTTCATACGGCTATATCGACTCGGCTTGTGATGCTGATCAAGAATATATATACTTTATGGGGTCTGCCACGCCTCCTTCTGCCTGTTACATACTTTTTACAAGCCCAATATACCCCTCAGACGGTATAAAAACAAAAAAACAATTGAGTCGAAGGCATATGCCTTCACACACAGATCCGCAACATTCAAGATACTCCAAAAATGTATACATATGTATATACATGTATTAATTTATAGTTTTTGCATTTCCCATTTTACTCATTCTTCTTCTTTGTACACACATATGGGCATTTCCGCGAAAAGGTCAACCAAGAGTCAAAAAAAAAATTTCATTTCTTCTGTAATATAGAGTTTTTTTAGTCGTTTGCAGCTCATGGACAACTCTTTTTGTATTTTTTCTTTATCTTCTTAGCTTAAATACTAATGTAATGACTATAATTGTATATATAACTGCAAACAAAACTGCAGTGTGAACAATGTCGCGTGAGTGACGTCGCGTGAGTGACCTAGAAGAATCCTTCGCAAAAAAAGGACAGACCAAATATTGAAAAATCATAAGTCTAATAATAAAGCTTGATATTTCTTATTTATGTCAAAAATATTTAAAGTTTAAAATTTTCACACAATTCGCAGAGTTTGCCGATTATTAGCAATGATGTCTAAAGTCATGTATATTTGAAGTCGCGTGAGTGACCGCTCTTTTGTGGCTTTTATCTCAAAAGATAAAAACTGGAGGCTCTCAATTTTTTTACCAATTATAGTAGTCTCAAAATACTACAAAAAATTATTAGTGGTGAATTGTAAAAAATTTAATAGTGTTTGATATATTTAACATTTAAAATTTTATTTTGCTTACGAAAGTCGTGTAAGTGACCGCGGAAATGCCCATATGTATCCAACAAAACCAATCTATCAAACGTTTTTACTTTTATTTTATTACTTATACACGCAATACGACTGTAGTAGATAAGTATTAAAAGAGCAGGCTTTGAATCGTATCAAGCACTCATACTCATTCATATACATACCCGTCCGCACACAAACACTCACACGTTATTGTATGCAGATAACTATTAAAGCTTTTGGTCCAACAGTGTCAGTTCATTTTTGCAACATGAAGAGGACGGTCGTTAGCTTAACGCTTCTGGTTCTACTCCAGCTGCTGCCGAATGGCACAGTGGGTGCCAGAATTCTAGACCTTTGCACCCTAGCAGTAGAAATGGACAAGCTTGGCGTACCCAGGGCCGATCTATCGCGCTGGGCGTGGATTGTGGATAATGTGAGCAGCTATCAGACGGCAGTGATAAGCGATCCCCAATCAGATGGCAGCAAACATTATGGATTGTTTCAATTCAGCAATAAATACTGGTGCCAATCAGAGCCGGGAATAAAATCCAAAAATATCTGCAAAGTGAACTGTGATCAGTTTCTGCTCGACAATATAAAAGCTAGTGTCGATTGTGCCCTGACGGTGCATAAGCTGGAGGGCTGGAATCCTTGGAAACTGGCACTCAAAGATTATGACGAGTCACGGTCCATTAATGAGTGCTTCGAAGAGGACAGCACCTCTGGTAATAATACTGCCACACCCCATGCAGTTGTATCTCCCACACTCGTCGTTCCAATTCCCACTATGGGACTTGCTTCCAGTGCCAAACAAGAGTTCTGATTAGCCATTGATAAATTTGCAATGTAGGTGCTTATTTACTAAATAATAAAAAGGTCGCTAATCTAAAAAAAAGTATGTTGTATTTTTTTTTTTATTTGTTTTTATAGGAAATTTTTTTTTTTCGTTGGTGGACTCAATGACTCAGTCATAATCAACGCTCAGCCTAAACTATAAACAATTATAAATGCGCCCCATTCGCTGCAAGGATACTCCTCGGAATTTCTTACTTGTTTAATAAACATCTGTATGGCTATACTCACATGAAGGGTAAAATTGAGTATATTGAATTAAGTGAGTAAAAAGCACACAGCGATTGATTGAGTATGAGTATTAGTATAAATTGCTACTCATACAAAGAGTCATGAGTGAGAATGAATACGACGTATAACGGAATGAGAAGTTTGGCAAAGCTAAAAATATTCGAGTTATTCGAGTTGCAGTATACATATTCTGAGTATTTGTTTTCTACGTTTGCGGCACAGAAACTCAAAAGCCAATTGATCTCAAAGTCGATTTGGGCACGTATACTACACTCCGTTTATTGCTATTACTTTTGCTTTCGTCCATTACGTGCACTGGCTACAACAGTGAATTCTAGGAAACTGTAGATATTGTGAGTAATAAAGTTTACAATGCGATACAATAAGCTGTCAAGACCAAAATATTTCCGAGAATTCACTGTTGTAGCCAGAATTCCTAGAATTCACTTAAGGCAAAAAGCATGACCTTAATCGTATCAAGCACACATATGTGTCTACATCCACACTCCAAAATGCATGCCTATATACAAGTACAAACGTACATATACATATATGTAAATAGAGCAGAAATTAATCAAAGCGTTTTGTATGCCAGCCAATGTGTAAGTTTATTAGTGAAACATGAAGAGGAAGGTCGCGAGCTTGAGGCTCCTGTTTCTCTTTCTGCTATCGAATAACATGTCACGTGCCAGAATCCTTAATGATCAAAAAACGAACGCATTTATTACTATTTAAAGTAGTAGAAAGAGGACACTAATAGACTTAAATATGATCAGTAATTTTGTAAAATGCTGTGTGGAAGAGCTCTATTCAATCAGACAATCAAAGTATTCATTCTAGCGAAAGAGAGCATTAATTCATTAAGTTTTTAAATCTTCGGTTTGAGAATCTATAAAACGCAAACTGAAGTGATTCTGTGAAGCTCGGTTGAAAAACGGACTTTTGCCTTGGTCTAAATTGTTGAGATTGCAAAAATTTAAATTATTCCTTGAATTCCTAATACCGAGAGGCGACCTTAGCTGTGGGAACTACATATTTTCCCCTTCGCATCGATTTAGCCAACAGACTATAAGGGACCTAAGTGAATAGAGCTTTACAATTGATTTGTAAAAGTAGGCTTAACTAATAGCAACGGCTACAGTAGAGCGTCCCGACTCTAAGAGACTACGATGTGTTCTTTCTTCGTTCTTTCATCCAATATCCAATATGAAAATATTGGACGAATTGAAAATCGAGAAAGGGGTGGCTATCAAAAATGTAACTCTTAGTTTAAAAAGGTTAAAATTCTGTTTGAAGATATAGAGAAATAAAGACGACCTTACCGAGATGTTCAGTACTTGTGGCAGCGAGCGATCAAGCAGAACACCAAAGGATTCATTCATCTGGACATGCAAATCCGGTTCTAAACGGTAGCTTCGTGTCTGAGCCACAAACTGATTGTCCAGATGAATTTTCAGAAAGTAGTTGTGTCCCTTTTGCAGCTGCTCCGCGTTTGCCTGAAGATTGAGAGCAGCTTCATCTTCGGGCAGCTGCTGCACATGCACTTCCGGTTCCTCAGGGTCCTGGAAGGCGCGTTCGTACTGCACCTTTAGATTCGCCATTATCTCAGCGAATCGAGGTCTGCGTGGTGGCTTCGATTGAGGCGGCGCCGTTCGCTCTTCCAGCCAGAGGCGTCGCTGGCGATAGTAGGACTCCAAGTGCTCGCGATACACCTCAGCCAGATCCGTTTCGAAGCGCTGCTTCCAGGCCGAACAGGAGGCATCTAGATCGGCTGGCTGCACTACCCTCAGACTAAGCTGGAAGCCAGTGCATTGAAACTGCTGCTGTTTGCGCAGCTCCTTAAGCCTGGCCCACTGGCTGAGCAGACGATGCAACAAAGTGCGCTGTGCCGCCGACTCGGCATAGTAGCGGGTGCGCAACTGCTGGACCAACCCCAGTTGGCGCTGAACATGTGCAGCCAGTTGTGAGCTGGGCATCGAATGCTTGGCATTCTCGGCTCCAACCGCATCGAGCAGTCGTGCGGCCACGTGACGTGCTAGCTGCAGCTCCTGGCGCAACTTGTAGCAAATCTGATTGTGCACTTGCTGTATGTAGACTTCGTAAATATCCTCCAACTGCTGCGACAGACGATGCTCTTCCAGGAGCTGCGGGTGCGATGTAAAACGCATTTGCTTTAGACCCAATCTCAGACAGCGTCTAGTGGGCAGACCATTAAACTGTCCCACTGGGGCGGGAAGCAGGAAAACGCTCTTGAATCGGCGCACACAATTGCTCCGATATAGCGTTGCGTCTATGATAAATCGCCCCGATTCGCAATCTTTCTGTGTGAGCTGCGCTATTAGAGCGAAACTTAATTTACCGTTGCCACCTTTCGTTTTGGCCTCCTCCTGAAAACGGTTGAGCATGCGGATCTGGCAACGCTGCAGCTGGGGCTCACAGTCGCCGAGCTGCTGCAGTGGCAAGTGCAGCTGTAGCCTGCCACTGGGCACATAAAACTGACCGATGTCGTGGTAACGATGTCGACTGCATTGGGAACTGATCAGAACAGTATCCGTTAGATCTATCTGTATGAAAGTGGCCAATATTGAGTCCTCCTCCCCGGTTTTGCTGTTATCCACCTCCTCACTTGATAACGCGTCGGCGCTATGAAAGAATTGCAGGCTTCGCGCCTCAAAGTCCTGAGCCACCTGCAGTCCAGCACTGCGTTGGCTTTTGCTCTGCGAAAGTAACGATTGCACCTCCCTCTCTGTTCGACGGTAACTGCGGCTTGTTTGTGTCTTGCGTTTTTTCTTGCTGCGCTTTCTTTGCAACGATGATATTTTCCGCTCCATTTTAATATTTTTATTTGACTTCCAGCGCCACAAAACTCACAAAACTAAACCAGAAATCGCTTGAACAACCGTTTGTTTTGATTTCAGTTGCCATGGGTCACGCACACTGTCGCACAGTAACTAACTCGAACGGCACTCTCATCCCTAAACACTGGGACTTTAAATACTGGTGATTGTCGTATAGGTGGGACTTTAATTCATGCACTGTAACTTTTGCTTTAGATTAACTAACACAAAAAATGCTATGAATACAATACTTCATTTAATAATAAATAAATATTTTTTGGCACTGCACTATGGGCGATTAGTTGATTTTGGCGGCATAAAGTCTAAAAATAGAGCTAGGACCCTAATTTTTTCTTAAGTGTTACTAATGTTTTACTTTAACTTCGGAAAGCAAAGCAAAAAAAGAAAAAATAATATTCTAACATGTTTTTTAAAATATGTCTTAACAATGTTCCAAACATAAATAAACCAAAAGAAATCGTTAAATTTTTTGCTAAATATATTATCAACAATAACCCTGAACATTAAAAACACCAGGAACATTTATGCACATTTATCGTAAATAATAGATTATAAATATGTTGAGCTTTGCTATAATTTGAGCACGTACAACAGCAGAAAACTTTTCGCGACATTTTATTTAATTGAGAGCTTCAACGGATGAGCTGGTTTTGAAGGGCTGCCACAAAAAGAGAGTTGCCACCCGGCATAAATAAATAAATAAAATCATTTTATTAATATTTCATCCTTAATTTTATGACTTTATGCGAAACCCATTATGTGAAATTGCATATAGCATAACAAATTTTTATAGAAATCGACTCAATAATTCTACTAATATTGAACTACTATAGCAGTAAAGAGACCTGATAAAATTTCGGTATTCAGGATATCAAATCTTTACTGCAACAATAATACAATCCTTTCTTAGGAAGACTAATAATGATAATGTCTTCTCACCGCGATGCCAAAGAATAATGAATGACAGGGAACTAAGATGATGATGATTTTTATATTATAATTAAGTTAAATTTCCATTTCACTCAAGAATTTCTTTTCTTATGCTAACGAGCAAAAATGTGACTCAGTGCGAACCTAGCAGAAGTTTATTAAATTTTACAATGATAAACTAGGCAACAGTCAAGTTGATTGATCTAGAGGTCCGGCTGAAAATTTGCTTATTTGAAGATAGCTTTAGGAAATGACTTGTTTTAACATATTCTACTATCTTATCATTTGCGATTAGATTACTTAGATAACTAATGCACTCGTACATACATATGTACGTATTTAAGGCTTTCTGCCTACTGACTGTAGTTACAGTTGATAAAGACGATAATTACAATAAGATGGTCTTATTCATCAAGAGTTTTGGGCTTCTGATTCTGCTCCAAGTGTTCCTGGCTGTCAGCAAAGGTGCCAGAATTTTGGACCGCTGCTCCTTGGCACGCGAAATGTATGAACTTGGTGTACCCAGATCAGACCTAGCACAGTGGGCATTTATAGCCGACTACGTGAGCAGCTATCGGACGGATGCGATAAGTAAACCAAATCCGGATGGCAGTCAAAACTATGGGCTGTTTCAAATCAGTAACCGATACTGGTGCAAATCATCATCCGGAATAACGTCAAAAAATATCTGCAATGTGCACTGTGAGGATTTGATGTCGGACAATATTAAAGCCAGTGTCGATTGTGCTCTGAAGGTGCAGAAACTAGAAGGTTGGCAACCCTGGCCGGCACTACGGCACAACGAATTCAAATCTTCGGGTGAAACGAGCATTGATAGTTGCATTGCTGTGGAAACAGTTGATAGGTCCTTGTGGGTCAGGGTTATGGCCAATAACAAGCACTACAGCTGGAAACGAATTTTGGGATTAGATCGAGGCACAGTGTGAACAGTAGAGTGCTTTATAACCTTTATAGCCTATGCTTCTTGTTTAAAAAAACTGAATTTTATTTCTAAGAGCAGCATAAGGTAAGAAATGTAGGGCAGTTTTAATAAAATGATAATACTTTCATGTAGTCAAGTGGGATACGAATGATATATTCATGTATAAATTGAAAAGAAAGAAAGAATAATAAGAAATAAATATAATAATAAATATAATAAAAGCGCTCACAGAAAAATATATTGCTTAACTAGATCTTCAGATATCATTCAATCATCTCGATAATGGTAGTTTCAGGAGATCTTTAAGCGCATTAGGGAGACTGGTTAAGTTCCGATTCGCTAAAACAAACTGAACTAAGATAAATTGAATAAAATTTAAGGACATATTCGAAAATTATATAACAATGAAATTTCAAGTGAAGAATGCAATAAAGTCAAGAATAAATATAGTAATGATAACCACTGGTTATTCAGAAAAAATACATCTTTAAAACTGAGCAGTACCCATCACTTTAAATGCAAAAAGATTAAAAGCTATTTACTTATATACGGAATTAATAAAAATATATATATACACATATATAACCATTGAGTTTCAAGTGAAGAACCCCATTAAGTCATGAATAAATAAAGTAATAATAACAACTGATTATTTCGAAGAAAAACAAAGCTGTAAATACATAAAAAAATTGCTAATCAGATAATAATTGGCAAAAGAAAGGTAACAGAAAACTTCTATAGCTTTGAAATTAATGTTTGTCCAAGATCATAGCCTTTCATGGTGCTTTATAGTTTAAGGTTAAAAATCAAAAATATTTTCATGCATAGTTTGGCTATAAGATTCCAATAAAAAAAAATTTATTTTTGTTCCTCACATGAGAGTTGTTTTTCTAATTTTATCCATCTTATCATATTGTAAGATGTTATGAGTAAATTTCTTAACTTAATTAAACAAAATTTTAATTCCGATTTTTGGGTACTTTTTTTAGATTATTTGTGACCGATTTCAAAAATATTTTGGATTTATAATCCTTAGAGAGTTCTCTATTGACTTCGTATTTTACTTTTGTCGTACGCTTCCGTCGAAATAATGATTTTTGCCAAGCTTTTCGGGCAGAGGCGCCACTGTGCAACGTCAGACGTGTGAACCAGAAAGAAAATGACAGTCGGGCATGCCGACTGTGTAATACCCTCTGAGCTTCGTTTTCAGTTATATGAGTTCAAATTGGAGTAGCTGCAGCAAACACTTAACATGCACACATAAGTATTTGTATGTCTATCTCGCTCGCACAGTGCAATGCACGTGGCTATGCCTTGCTTGAAAGTAACGATTTTCGTTGTATGACCAAATTTTATAATTAGATTCCGATTTTGATGAAATTTTCAGGATCGTTTGAAATTATTTGTCTCCAAGTAAACGCTAAGTTACAAAACTATACATTAATAAATACGTGATCGGGAAGCATGTGAACTTTCAATGCAGTTGTACTCCATTTGGACAAAAGGGGCGTGTCATCCAAAAATTTTTGATGGTATTGTCTGTTGGAGCATATACTTGTATATTTAGTTAGCATAAGAGAAAAACCTTGAAATTGTTAGAATGATCAAACGAACCTATTGAATTTGCCTATATTGTATTCTAGTTCTCTTATACTTAAGCTAGCATGTAAGTCGTCGTATGTTTGTATGCAACTGCACAGCTGTTGTGCCAGTCAGTCGACAATAGCTTTCGTTTAGAACGCACGCACGCCACCAAATACCTTTCCGCGATTGATCAAGTTCCAAATATATTGTAATTATAATCGAAATTACAATTCGTTCTTTATATTTGATTTCTCGATTTTTCATTGGCGCCCGAGCAGGGACTTTCAATCGCGTTCGTCGGTCTATTTAGACAATTTCAAGGTTTGGTTTGGTTGTGCGTGTCGTTTGAGCTTTGTTTCGTTGTTTGCTGCTTTGGTCTTCGAAGTCTGGACAATTTGGTTTGATCTTTGGACACGCTTGCAGATTTAAGACTGTCGATTCCCGCCCTGACCCAGTTATTGGAGAGAATACCCAGAATTGAGCCCATGAGCGACTCTTCTGATGATAAGGTAACAGTGCCCAAACGAATCAGTGCATAGGGCAGCGTGTACATACATACATATGTATGTAAATTAAATGCATGCATAATTGCCGCATATTTATTGTATAAATAAAAGCTCCCTCATTTATTGCACATTAAAGGTATTGCGTTTCGGCACTGAGAAAATGTAATTTGTGAACAAATTAATTGAAGCAAAACATACATAATTGTCATAAATAAATATAAACCGTTAACATTTTTAAAAAGTTCTAGTTCTTATATATATATTTATATGTACATAATTGTCGTTTGCTCCAATTCCGCTATTCGCCAAGATCTGCGTACATACGGTGGTGGTTTTTGATCTTCGTTTTAGTTGTTGCTTGCACATAGATAACGGTGCGCTACATACATACATACAAACATATAAAGCGACAACAAACATAGGTAAGCATAGCAACTGCAAGCAAATTGTTGTCGCTATTCGCTTTCGCTTGTTGTTGTTTTACTTTTCGTGTGCTGATGCCTATTTATAGTTTGTCGCCAACTCCAAATTAACTTTAATCAGCCGATTATCGTCTATCAGCTGAATATCTGTGACCAGTTAGTTTCGCTTGCGCTATTCGCTATTGTTTGTTGTTGCCAACGATCAACGCTCGCCTGCATACACTTGCATTGGAGTTGTCGTTTTGTTTTTGAGGGCCAGCCACCGCGTAACTTGTGACCAACTCCTAAGTAACTTTAATCAGCCGATTATCGTTGATCAGTTGATTATCTTGTGCAGACACTCTCGATCGTTCGCTAAGTTGATCTCGCTGTTGTTTTGTTAGTTAGCAGCGCTGCTTTACATACGCTTGCGCTAGAGCTCTACCCCGTTATAGTTTCGCTAATCAGGCGATTATCTTTAATCAAATTTAAATAGAACCGAATTTTATAAAAATTCAATATGGCACATAAATCAGACCCAAATGAGACCGTTGTTGTTGATGAAGTAAATTGCCTTAGTGCCCGTTTGACACAATTGTTTGTCAAACTAGAAAAAGTTGAAAGCGATATTGAGCGTCAGAGAAGTTCACTTATTAATAAAATGGTGACTCCAAGCAAATTTGAGATACAGTGCCGGCTAGATATTCTTAATTCGTATATTTCCAAGGCAATGAATCTACAGTCAGAAATTGATACAATAGATCCTGACAATACTAGCCGTGCGATGCTTGAGGAAACATGTATTCTTGCTCGCTCTTCATACATGGCTGCTCTTAGTGCACACCAAGTATCGGAGAATCCCCCTCCAGTTTCTTACCGTTCTCATCTGCCCAAACTTCAGTTGCCCAAATTCAGTGGTAAACACTCTGAATATAGACAATTCATTAGTCTATTCGAAAGTTTGGTGAATTCTGATCGCTCACTATCAAACATAGAAAAGTTCAACCATCTGATATCGTGTTTATCGGTCGAGGCTTTAGGTACCATTAGAGGGTACCAGGTCTCTGATGCAAACTATCCAAAAGCATTAGAGAGCCTGAGTCGAGTTTACGACAATAAATGCCTCATATTCTTTGACACTCTCGCCCAGCTATTCGATATTGAGCCGATGACCAAGCCATCGGCAGTAGGTATTCGCACAATGGTTGACTCGGTTTCAGCAATTTTTGACTCGTTAATGTCAGTTGGAAACGAGCAAGATTTCGCAAATGCAATTTTAATACATTTAGTAATGTCCAAGGTAGATTCTGTCACGAAATCTAAGTATGAGGAGCAGTTAGATTATAACATGCTGCCGAAATGGTCAGACTGCGCTCTGGCTTTGAACAGACGATATCAGCATTTGTCGGCTGAAGAAAGTTCAAAGTCCAGAATGAAGCAAAAGTCTGAAATAAAGCATGAAAGAAGCAGCAAATCTTCATTTGCATGCACTAAGGTGGAAAAGCAAGCAGAACCCATGTGCCATTATTGCAGTGCCAATCATTTGATTGGAAGTTGCCAAGGGTTCACAGCGTTGCCAGTTGACGAAAGATTCAAGTTCGTAAAGTCGAGTCAACTTTGCATAAATTGCTTGTATTTGGGGCACAGAGTGTCCAACTGCACTGCGTCGAAGTGTAGAGTTTGTTCTCAGCCTCACAACACTCTTCTTCACAAATACGCGCCAGTTAAGCCGCCTCAAGTAACTGTAAATCCTGCTCAAGTGAACCATATTGCAAGTAATGTCGATCAGGTCGTACTTGC
Source organism: Drosophila tripunctata (assembly GCA_035047385.1). Lineage (NCBI taxonomy): Eukaryota > Metazoa > Arthropoda > Insecta > Diptera > Drosophilidae > Drosophila > Drosophila tripunctata. Next base: position 14,364,274 of record JAWNPS010000288.1, read on the forward strand.
AACTGCGGTGGTTTCTATTCGTGACAGATTTGGTAACAGTCGGAACGCTAGAGCCTTGTTAGACTCAGGTTCGCAAGTCAATTTGATGACGGAACACTTAGCTCAGGAATTGCGACTTAAGCGCAAGAGCAAGTGTTTAAGCGTTAGATCAGTTGGACAGTCGAGATTGGTCGCGAACAGCGAAGTTTCGACCATCGTATCATCTCGTGTGAATGCTCACCAGTTCAGCGCCAAGTTTTGGGTGCTAGATTCGATTTCTAGCAGGCAGCCAGATAGGAATCTTCCCATTAATCGGTGGAGGATTCCTTCAAATGTAGATCTGGCTGACCCTGAGTTTCATAAACCCCAACAAATAGATTTACTACTGGGAGCAGACTCGTTTTTCGACTTGTTATGTACTGGAAAAATTAGATTGGCTAAGAATGGTCCAGTACTGCAAAAAACATTGCTTGGTTGGGTAGCATCAGGGAGGTGCAAGAATTTGCTTACCAAAAGCCCTTTATGCTGCGCAATCATGCAACCTAGAGAAGAGTCTAGGCTTGCTGCTCGAGTAGATCGGTTAGGGGAGAAAGAGGCTATCCCAAAAACAAATATTTCTACAGAGCATATGAGTTTATTGATAGGACACTTTGGGGTCAGCATGCAGCTCAAGCCTGAAACCCAAGTGCCGAAACTCAACGAAATGCATTTGAGTTATATAAAAAAGTATCTCGAACTTGGTTACATGTCACTCCAAGGTATTATAGTTCCACCAGGACCGCAATTCGTCAATCCACACCAGTGCGTCCTGAGACCTGAAATTAGTGTAGTCGTACCTACTATTCAGAGGGATCTAATATTTTTGATTCGTAGGTTTCGTCTGAACCGATATGCCCTCACGGCAGACATTAAAAATAGTCTGGTGCCCGAAACATTGGATTCCGGTAAATTTCAATTGGCAAAATGGTTTACAAACCATTATAATGTGATTAAAGAAGGCGGAAACGAGAAACTGTTGGGAATCAATGATGCCGATTCGAAAACTGCAAAGGCAGAGGTAGCTTCATTCGAAACACAGTCGATATCCAGACTCGAATTGTGTCAAGCGTACCCGTTAGCCCAGTTATGGTCTGCAACTAAATATAAGTTCGACCGATATCGAATCGTGAGTGTGAATTTCTTCACTGAATCAGAAATCGCACTACATTGGAGATATACTTCCCCTTCATTTGTAGCAACACTTGTGGCCAATCAAGTTGCTGTCATTCATAAGATGACTAATAAAGTACCTTGGAGACATGAACTCAGACAGTTCGTTTGGCTTGATAAGACCGAGTCTAAAGTTTGTGAGCTTCAAATTTATGTGTATATGGTTAAATTGACTGGAAATTGTGTCGTAAATGCTCAAATAGAATGCACTCTGTTAGTGCGAAAGTGCCTCGATTGCTCTAGGCATAAACCGAAGCTAGTGATACAAGTAATTGGTACCTTGCCGGCAGATCGCTTATCAGCTGTTCGGTTCGTTTATGTCGTTGAGATCGATTTTTGTGATCCCATAAAGATTTCGATGCGAAATAGCGGACAAGCCCCTATTAAAATTAATATTTCGGTGCTCGTATGTTTTGTTTCAAAGTCTGTTCACATAAAATTTACTATCGATATGTATATTAAAGCCTTTGTTTGCCACTTTAACAGCTTTATTGCTCGACCTGGAGTCCCCGCTCGGTTTATCTTGGACAAAGCGACGTACTTCGTGGGGACGAGCATTCAGGGGAAAGGATTTCCGAAGGCAATCGACCAGAAGGAGGACGATGCAACATGGTGGCCGGCGATGATATTGCCATGGTCTTGTCAAACCGCCCAGGACACAAGCTGGCAAGGCTACTATCGGTTTGAAGGCGATCCCTTCAAGGTGGCCGGGATGTTGGAGCATATACTTGTATATTTAGTTAGCATAAGAGAAAAACCTTGAAATTGTTAGAATGATCAAACGAACTTATTGAATTTGCCTATATTGTATTCTAGTTCTCTTATACTTAAGCTAGCATGTAAGTCGTCGTATGTTTGTATGCAACTGCACAGCTGTTGTGCCAGTCAGTCGACAATACGAGGGCTGCTATATATATTTCTGGCCTAATAATGAAAATACGAATATTTATCATCAAAAATTGTTTTATTGTTTTTCAAAGTATTCTCCAGCCTGATTTATACACTTTTGCATGCGCTCAAACCAATTGTCGAAGCACTTTTTCCACTCCGATTGAGACACCTCCAAAACATGGTTTTTGAACGCTTCAACAGCATCTTCTGGGCACGAAAATCGTTGACCACGCATTTTTTTCTTGATGTGCGGAAATAAAAAGAAGTCATTGGGTGTCAAGTCAGGGCTGAACGGCGGATGACCCATCAATTCGACGTTTTGGCCGGTCAAAAAGGCTCTGGTTTGAGCCGATGTGTGAGAGCTCGCGTTGTCATGGTGAAGAATGATTCGTCTTCTCTTGTTTGTTTTTCGAATTTTTCCGAAGACTTCAGGCAAACAAATTGTGGTGTACCACTCAGAATTGACCGTCCTTCGTTGCTCAAGCGGAACAGTCGCCACATGACCAGTTTTGCCGAAGAAACAGGCGACCATTTGCTTCGAAGTGCTTCTTCCACGAACAACTTTCGTTGGATTTGGCTCGTCTTCAAAGACCCACACGGTCGATTGTTGTTTTGTTTCGGGCTCATACGCATAGATCCAAGATTCGTCACCTGTGACGATCTTATGAACATCTTTTGAAGCACCGCGATCGTATTTTTTCAACATTTCTTTGCACCAATCGACACGAGCCTTTTTTTGAGCGATTGTCAAATTGTGCGGGATCCAAAGACAACAAACCTTTTTTACGGTCAGGTGTTTATGTAATATCGAATGTATGCTGGTGGGAGAAATGCCCAAGGATGCCTCTATCTCCCGGTATGTCACATGACGATCTTGCATTATTAGTTCACGCACGGCATCAATATTCTCTGGTACAACGGACGTTTTTGGACGACCTTCACGGAATTCGTCGTTGAGCGAACTGCGACCACGATTAAATTCGTTATACCAGTTTTTCACGGTGCTATAGGATGGTGCTTGATCGCCATACAAAGACTTAAGTTCATCGATGCACTCTTGTCTGGATAATCCACGTCGAAAGTTGTGAAAAATGATCGCACGAAAATGCTCACGTGTCAATTCCATTTTTTTAACGGAATTGAATTGTTCAAAGCTCTGTAAGTTTAACAATTCACGATTAAATGACAACACCTTCTGAGTGATGTTATGCTAAAAAATGTCAACCTTTCCAATGGAAATATCAGATTGCACCTGGCAACACTTATTGTTGCCTAGGCCAGAAATATATATAGCAGTCTACTAGCTTTCGTTTAGAACGCACGCACACCACCAAATACCTTTCCGCTATTGACCAAGTTCCAAATATATTGTAATTATAATCGAAATTACAATTCGTTCTTTATATTTGATTTCTCGATTTTTCATTGTCTTTATATTGCATTTAGAAACCTGCATGTATTAGGGCCTTTACTGTAGTCGAATGGTCAACAGGTTTAGCTTTTATACAATGTTCGGCATATGAAGTGCACTCAATGTCAGTTATATACGGAAAAACACTTGAGAGAGGACAATACTCATACTAGCTTAGTTATCATTGTATAAATGATAACTGACAGATAATGTAGTAAGTATCTGAAGTTTGCATTTTCAAAACCGTAGAATAAAAAATTCTATATGATTTCAAAAACACACAGTTTTTCATATGTTACCTACGTGAATCTAATCAAATTTGGCCAATAAATCTCATATAACTACTAAAACAAGAAAGAAAATGTCAGTCGGGCATGCCGACCGTGTAATACCCTCTGATCTTCGTTTCCAATTAGATGAGTTTAAATTGGAGTAACTGCTGCAAGAACTAAACATGCACACGTATTTGTATGTCTATCTCGCTCACATGTTTTTCGTTTTCATTGCTTGTGTGCACAGCTCAGTGCAATGCCTTGCTTGAAAGTATCGATTTTCGTTGTATGACAAACTTTTTTAATTATAGTCCGATTTTGATGAAATTTTCACAATTGTTTGATATTATTTGTCTGCAGGCATATACTAAGTTACAACACTATACGTGAAGAAATAAGTGAGCCTGCCGCTTGCAATTATTTTATTTTTATTATTTATTTTTAAATTACAACGTAATTGTGCTTTTGGTGGGCGAAGGAGGCGTGGCATACAAAAAATTTTGATGCTATTGTCTTTATATTGCATTTAGCAACTTTTATGCCAAAATTGGAGTCCCTAGGTGTTATATTAACTGAGATATTTGCCAAAAACATGTATTTTTTCCGAGGTATGTCTGGTTTTTTGCTTATTGTGGGCGAATGGGGCGTGGCATCGAAAAAAGGAAAAAAAAAAGCTTGTATTGACTGACTAAATATGTGGTCGACACTGACTTGAACGGATATTGCTCTTACCATCTCTGAGATGAACAAACAGTCATACGGACAAAACAATTGAGTCGAAGGCATATGCCTTCACACACAGATCCGCAACATTCAAGATACTCCAAAAATGTATACATATATACATGTATTAATTTATAGTTTTTGCATTTCCCATTTTACTCATTCTTCTTCTTTGTACACACATATGTATCCAACAAAACCAATCTATCAAACGTTTTTACTTTTATTTTATTACTTATACACGCAATACGACTGTAGTAGATAAGTATTAAAAGAGCAGGCTTTGAATCGTATCAAGCACTCATACTCATTCATATACATACCCGTCCGCACACAAACACTCACACGTTATTGTATGCAGATAATTATTAAAGCTTTTTGTCCAACAGTGTCAGTTCATTTTTGCAACATGAAGAGGACGGTCGTTAGCTTAACGCTTCTGGTTCTACTCCAGCTGCTGCCAAATGGCACAGTGGGTGCCAGATTGCTAGACCGTTGCACCCTAGCACGAGAAATGGACAAGCTTGGCGTACCCAGGGCCGATCTATCGCGCTGGGCGTGGATTGTGGATAAGGTTAGCAGCTATCAGACGGCAGTGATAAGCGATCCCCAATCAGATGGCAGCAAAAATTATGGATTGTTTCAATTCAGCAATAAATACTGGTGCCAATCAGAGCCGGGAATAGAATCCAAAAATATCTGCAATGTGAACTGTGATCAGTTTCTGCTCGACAATATAAAAGCTAGTGTCGATTGTGCCCTGACGGTGCATAAGCTGGAGGGCTGGAATCCTTGGAAACTGGCACTCAAAGATTATGACGAGTCACTGACCATTGATGAGTGCTTCGAAGAGGACAGCATCTCTGGTAATAATACTGCCACACCCCATGCAGTTGTATCTCCCACACTCGTCGTTCCATCTCCCACTATGGGATTTGCTTCCAGTGCCAAGCAAGAGTTGTGATTAGCCATTGATAAAGTTGCAATGTAGGTGCTTATTTACTAAATAATAAAAAGGTCGCTAATCTAAAAAAATGTATGTTGTATTTTTATACCCTCTGAGGGGTATAATGGGTTTGTCAGAAGTATGTAACAGGCAGAAGGAGGCGTGGCAGACCCCACAAAGTATATATATTCTTGATCAGCATCAACAGCCGAGTCGATATAGCCATGTCCGTCTGTCCGTCTGTCTGTCTGTCTGTCCGTCCGTATGAACTAAAGGATCTCAGAGATGGTAAGAGCTACAAATTCAATCTTGGTCAGTATCGATCACATATTTAGTCAGTCAATACAAGTTTGTTTCCTTTTTTTGATGCCACACCCCATTCGCCCGCAATTAGCGAAAAACCAGACATACCTCGTAAAAAATACATGTTTTTGGCGAATATCTCGGTAACTATGACACTTAGGGTCACCAATTTTGGTATGTAGGTTCCTACTTGCAATACAAAGACAATGCCATCAAAATTTTTTGGATGCCACGCCTGCTTCGCCCACCAAACTTTGTAACTTTGCATGCGGCTGGCTCACCAACGAAGCTCAGAGGGTATTACACGGTCGGCATGCCCGACTGACATTTTCTTTCTTGTTTTGTAAGTGTTACTAATATTTTACTTTAACTTCGGATTTTAGTCATTTGAACTACGCCTTGATTTTCCGCCCCCTAAGCTCGGCAATGCTATAAACTTTTCAAGTTTTTTTATAATTATTGTGGGTATAAATTTAATTAAAACAAAGCAAAGCAAAAAAAGAAAAAATAATATTCTAACATGTTTTTTAAAATATGTCTTAACAATGTTCCAAACATAAATAAACCAAAAGAAATCGTTAAATTTTTGCTAAATATATTATCAACAATAACCCTGAACATTAAAAACACCACGAACATTTATGCACATTTATCGTAAATAATAGATTATAAATATCTTGAGCTTTGCTATAATTTGAGCACGTACAACAGCAGAAAACTTTTCGCGACATTTTATTTAATTGAGAGCTTCAACGGATGAGCTGGTTTTGAAAGGGTTGCCACAAAAAGAGAGTTGCCACCCGGCATAAATAAATAAATAAAATCATTTTCTTAATATTTCATTATTCATTTTTATGACTTTATGCGAAACCCGTTATGCGAAATCGCATATAGCATAAAAAATTTTTATGGAAATCGACTCAATAATTCTACTAATATTGAACTACTATAGCAGTAAAGAGACCTGATAAAATTTCGGTATTCAGGATATCAAATCTTTACTGCAACAATAATACAATCCTTTCTTAGGAAGACTAATAATGATAATCTCTTCTCACCGCGATGCCAAAGAATAATGAATGACAGGGAACTAAGATGATGATGATTTTTATATTATAATTAAGTTAAATTTCCATTTCACTCAAGAATTTCTTTTCTTATGCTAACGAGCAAAAATGTGACTCAGTGCGAACCTAGCAGAAGTTTATTAAATTTTACAATGATAAACTAGGCAACAGTCAAGTTGATTGATCTAGAGGTCCGGCTGAAAATTTGCTTATTTGAAGATAGCTTTAGGAAATGACTTGTTTTAACATATTCTACTATCTTATCATTTGCGATTAGATTACTTAGATAACTAATGCACTCGTACATACATATGTACGTATTTAAGGCTTTCTGCCTACTGACTGTAGTTACAGTTGATAAAGACGATAATTACAATAAGATGGTCTTATTCATCAAGAGTTTTGGGCTTCTGATTCTGCTCCAAGTGTTCCTGGCTGTCAGCAAAGGTGCCAGAATTTTGGACCGCTGCTCCTTGGCACGCGAAATGTATGAACTTGGTGTACCCAGATCAGACCTAGCACAGTGGGCATTTATAGCCGACTACGTGAGCAGCTATCGGACGGATGCGATAAGTAAACCAAATCCGGATGGCAGTCAAAACTATGGGCTGTTTCAAATCAGTAACCGATACTGGTGAAAATCATCCGGAATAACGTCAAAAAATATCTGCAATGTGCACTGTGAGGAAACTAGAAGGTTGGCAACCCTGGCCGGCACTACGGCACAACGAATTCAAATCTTCGGGTGAAACGAGCATTGATAGTTGCATTGCTGTGGAAACAGTTGATAGGTCCTTGTGGGTCAGGGTTATGGCCAATAACAAGCACAACAACTGGAAATTTTGGGATTTGGGACACAGTGTGAACAGTAGAGTTGTTTAAAAAAACTGAATTTTATTTCTAAGAGCAGCAGAATGTAAGAAATGTAGGACAGTTTTAATAAAATGATAATACTTTCATGTAGTCAAGTGGGATACGAATGATATATATTTATGTATAAATTGAAAAGAAAGAAAGAATAATAAGAAATAATTATAATAATAAATATAATAAAAGCGCTCACAGAAAAATATATTGCTTAACTAGATCTTCAGATATCATTCAATCATCTCGATAATGGTAGTTTCAGGAGATCTTTAAGCGCATTAGGGAGACTGGTTAAGTTCCGATTCGCTAAAAAAACTGAACTAAGATAAATTTCTTAAAATTTAAGGACATATTCGAAAATTATATAACAATGAAATTTCAAGTGACGAATGCAATAAAGTCAAGAATAAATATAGTAATGATAACCACTGGTTATTCAGAAAAAAATACATCTTTAAAACTGAGCAGTACCCATCACTTTAAATGCAAAAAGATTAAAAGCTATTTACTTATATACGGAATTAATAAAAATATATATATACACATATATAACCATTGAGTTTCAAGTGAAGAACCCCATTAAGTCATGAATAAATAAAGTAATAATAACAACTGATTATTTAGAAGAAAAACAAAGCTGTAAATACATACAAATACACATATATAACCATTGAGTTTCAAAGGAAGAACCCCATTAAGTCATGAATAAATAAAGTAATAATAACAACTGATTATTTAGAAAAAAAACAAAGCTGTAAATACATACAAAATTGCTAATCAGCTAATAATTGGCAAAAGAAAATATTAAATTGTCAACAACGCATTTTGCTTTGCGAAAATCATGTCTTTTGAACCAATAAATTGATTTAAAAAATTTAAAAAACATTTAACAGAAAACTTCTATAGCTTTGAAATTAATGTTTGTCCAAGATCATAGCCTTTCATGGTGCTTTATAGTTTAAGGTTAAAAATCAAAAATATTTTCATGCATAGTTTGGCTATAAGATTCCAATAAAAAAAAATTTATTTTTGTTCCTCACATGAGATTTGTTTTTCTAATTTTATCCATCTTATCATATTGTAAGATGTTATGAGTAAATTTCTTAACTTAATTAAACAAAATTTTAATTCCGATTTTTGGGTACTTTTTTTAGATTATTTGTGACCGATTTCAAAAATATTTTGGATTTATAATCCTTAGAGAGTTCTCTATTGACTTCGTATTTTACTTTTGTCGTACGCTTCCGTCGAAATAATGATTTTTGCCAAGCTTTTCGGGCAGAGGCGCCACTGTGCAACGTCAGACGTGTGAACCAGAAAGAAAATGACAGTCGGGCATGCCGACTGTGTAATACCCTCTGAGCTTCGTTTTCAGTTATATGAGTTCAAATTGGAGTAGCTGCAGCAAACACTTAACATGCACACATAAGTATTTGTATGTCTATCTCGCTCGCACAGTGCAATGCACGTGGCTATGCCTTGCTTGAAAGTAACGATTTTCGTTGTATGACCAAATTTTATAATTAGATTCCGATTTTGATGAAATTTTCAGGATCGTTTGAAATTATTTGTCTCCAAGTATACGCTAAGTTACAAAACTATACATTAATAAATACGTGATCGGGAAGCATGTAAACTTTCAACGCAGTTGTACTACATTTGGGCAAAAGGGGCGTGTCATCCAAAAATTTTTGATGGTATTGTCCTTATATTGCATTTAGAAACCTGCATGTATTAGGGCCTTTACTGTAGTCGAATGGTCAACAGGTTTAGCTTTTATACAATGTTCGGCATATGAAGTGCACTCAATGTCAGTTATATACGGAAAAACACTTAAGAGAGGACAATACTCATACTAGCATAGTTATCATTGTATAAATGATAACTGACAGATAATGTAGTAAGTATCTGTAGTTTGCATTTTCAAAACTATAGAATAAAAAATTGTATATGATTTCAAAAACACACAGTTTTTCATATGTTACCTACGTGAATCTAATCAAATTTGGCCAATAAATCTCATATAACTACTAAAACAAGAAAGAAAATGTCAGTCGGGCATGCCGACCGTGTAATACCCTCTGAGCTTCGTTTCCAATTAGATAGGTTTAAATTGGAGTAACTGCTACAAGAACTAAACATGCACACGTATTTGTATGTCTATCTCGCTCACACGTTTTTCGTTTTCATTGCTTGTGTGCACAGCTCAGTGCAATGCCTTGCTTGAAAGTATCGATTTTCGTTGTATGACAAACTTTTTTAATTATAGTCCGATTTTGATGAAATTTTCACAATTGTTTGATATTATTTGTCTGCAGGCATATACTAAGTTACAACACTATACGTGAAGAAATAAGTGAGCCTGCCGCTTGCAATTATTTTATTTTTATTATTTATTTTTAAATTACAACGTAATTGTGCTTTTGGTGGGCGAAGGAGGCGTGGCATACAAAAAATGTTGATGCTATTGTCTTTATATTGCATTTAGCAACTTTTATGCCAAAATTGGAGTCCCTAGGTGTTATATTAACTGAGATATTTGCCAAAAACATGTATTTTTTCCGAGGTATGTCTGGTTTTTTGCTTATTTTGGGCGAATGGGGCGTGGCATCGAAAAAAGGAAAAAAAAAGCTTGTATTGACTGACTAAATATGTGGTCGACACTGACTTGAACGGATATTGCTCTTACCATCTCTGAGATCTGTTTGTTCATACGGACAAAACAATTGAGTCGAAGGCATATGCATTCACACACAGATCCGCAACATTCAAGATACTCCAAAAATGTATACATATATACATGTATTAATTTATAGTTTTTGCATTTCCCATTTTACTCATTCTTCTTCTTTGTACACACATATGTATCCAACAAAACCAATCTATCAAACGTTTTTACTTTTATTTTATTACTTATACACGCAATACGACTGTAGTAGATAAGTATTAAAAGAGCAGGCTTTGAATCGTATCAAGCACTCATACTCATTCATATACATACCCGTCCGCACACAAACACTCACACGTTATTGTATGCAGATAATTATTAAAGCTTTTTGTCCAACAGTGTCAGTTCATTTTTGCAACATGAAGAGGACGGTCGTTAGCTTAACGCTTCTGGTTCTACTCCAGCTGCTGCCAAATGGCACAGTGGGTGCCAGATTGCTAGACCGTTGCACCCTAGCACGAGAAATGGACAAGCTTGGCGTACCCAGGGCCGATCTATCGCGCTGGGCGTGGATTGTGGATAAGGTTAGCAGCTATCAGACGGCAGTGATAAGCGATCCCCAATCAGATGGCAGCAAAAATTATGGATTGTTTCAATTCAGCAATAAATACTGGTGCCAATCAGAGCCGGGAATAGAATCCAAAAATATCTGCAATGTGAACTGTGATCAGTTTCTGCTCGACAATATAAAAGCTAGTGTCGATTGTGCCCTGACGGTGCATAAGCTGGAGGGCTGGAATCCTTGGAAACTGGCACTCAAAGATTATGACGAGTCACTGACCATTGATGAGTGCTTCGAAGAGGACAGCATCTCTGGTAATAATACTGCCACACCCCATGCAGTTGTATCTCCCACACTCGTCGTTCCATCTCCCACTATGGGATTTGCTTCCAGTGCCAAGCAAGAGTTGTGATTAGCCATTGATAAAGTTGCAATGTAGGTGCTTATTTACTAAATAATAAAAAGGTCGCTAATCTAAAAAAATGTATGTTGTATTTTTATACCCTCTGAGGGGTATAATGGGTTTGTCAGAAGTATGTAACAGGCAGAAGGAGGCGTGGCAGACCCCACAAAGTATATATATTCTTGATCAGCATCAACAGCCGAGTCGATATAGCCATGTCCGTCTGTCTGTCTGTCGGTCTGTCTGTCCGTCCGTATGAACTAAAGGATCTCAGAGATGGTAAGAGCTACAATATCCGTTTTAGTCAGTATCGACCACATATTTAGTCAGTCAATACAAGTTTGTTTCCTTTTTTTGATGCCACGCCCCATTCGCCCACAATTAGCGAAAAACCAGACATACCTCGAAAAAAAATACATGTTTTTGGCGAATATCTCGGTAACTATGGCACCTAGGATCACCAATTTTGGCATGCAGGTTGCTATTTGCAATATAAAGACAATGCCATCAAAATTTTTTTGGATGCCACGCCTTCTTCGCCCACCCAAAGCACAACTGCGTTGTAACTTTGCATGCGGCGGGCTCACTTATTTCTAAACGTATAGTTTTGTAACTTAGCATTTATTTGCAGACAAATAATATCAAACGATTTTTATTAAAATCGGACTATAAATAAAAAAGTTTCTCAAACAACGAAAATCGTAACATTCAAGCAAGGCATTGCCACGTGCATTGCACTGTGCGAGCGAGATAGACATACAAATATGTGTGCATGTTAAGTTCTTGCAGCAGCTACTCCAATTGGAAATCATATAATTGGAAACGAAGCTCAGAGGGTATTACACGGTCGGCATGCCCGACTGACATTTCTTTCTTGTTTTTATTTGTTTGTATAGGAAATTTTTTTTTTTCGTTGGCGGACTTAATGACTCTGTCATAATCAACGCTCAGCCTAAACTATAAACAATTATAAATGCGCCCCATTCGCCCGCAATAACTGTAAAACCAGTCATATGTTCCTCAGCAAAAAATACATACATACATACATGTTTTTGGCGAATATGTCAGTTAATATAAACGCTAGGAATTTTGTCAAGCAGGTTTCTAGATGCAATATACAGACAATGCCATCAAAATTTGGTTGCTCCCTTCGCCCAAATAAAGTACAACTGCATTGAAAGTTCACATGCTTCCCGATCAAGTATTTCTTAATTAATAGTTTTGTAACTTAGCGTATACTTGGAGACAAATAAAATCGCATCAAAATCTGAATATAATTAAAATAATAAATATAATTAAGTTTTTAACGGAACAGCAGTGTTTACAAGTAGTGCACTGCGGGATACTCCTCGGAATTTCTTACTTGTTTAATAAACATCTGTACGGCTATACTCACATGAAGGGTAAAATTGAGTATATTGAATTGAGAATTGAAAAAGCACACAGCGATTGATTGAGTATGAGTATTAGTATAAATTGCTACTCATACAAAGAGTCATGAGTGAGAATGAATACGACGTATAACGGAATGAGAAGTTTGGCAAAGCTAAAAATATTCGAGATATTCGAGTTGCAGTATATGTACATATTCTGAGTATTTGTTTTCTACGTTTGCGGCACAGAAACTCAAAAGCCAATTGATCTGAAAGTCGATTTGGGCACGTATACTACACTCCGTTTATTGCTATTACTTTTGCTTTCGTCCATTACGTGCACTGGCTACAACAGTGAATTCTAGGAAACTGTAGATATTGTGAGTAATAAAGTTTACAATGCGATACAATAAGCTGTCAAGACCAAAATATTTCCGAGAATTCACTGTTGTAGCCAGAATTTCTAGAATTCACTTAAGGCAAAAAAAGCATGACCTTAATCGTATCAAGCACACATATGTGTCTACATCCACACTCCAAAATGCATGCCTATATACAAGTACAAACGTATATATGTAAATAGAGCAGAAATTAATCAAAGCGTTTTGTATGCCAGCCAATGTGTAAGTTTATTAGTGAAACATGAAGAGGAAGGTCGCGAGCTTAAGGCTCCTGTTTCTCTTTCTGCTATCGAATAACATGTCACGTGCCAGAATCCTTAATGATCAAAAAACGAACGCATTTATTACTATTTAAAGTAGAAAGAGGACACAAACAGACTGAAATATGATCAGTAATTTTGTAAAATGCTGTGTGGAAGAGCTCTATTCAATCAGACAATCAAAGTATTCATTCTAGCGAAAGAGAGCATTAATTCATTAAGTTTTTAAATCTTCGGTTTGAGAATATATAAAACGCAACTGAAGTGATTCTGTGAAGCTCAGTTGAAAAACGGATTTTTGCCTTGGTCTAAATTGTTGAGAGTGCAAAAATTTAAATTATTCCTTGAATACCTAATACCGAGAGGCGACCTTAGCTGTGGAAACTACATATTTTCCCCTTCGCATCGATTTAGCCAACAGACTATAAGGGACCTAAGTGAATAGAGCTTTACAATTGATTTGTAAAAGCAGGCTTAACTAATAGCAACGGCTACAGTCGAGCGTCCCGACTCTAAGAGACTACGATGTGTTCTTTCTTCGATCTTTTATCCAATATCCAATATGAAAATATTGGACGAATTGAAAATCGAGAAAAGGGTGGCTATCAAAAATGTAATTCTTAGTTTAAAAAGGTTAAAATACTGTTTGAAGATATAGAGAAATAAAGACGACCTTACCGAGATGTTCAGTACTTGTGGCAGCGAGCGATCAAGCAGAACACCAAAGGATTCATTCATCTGGACATGCAGATCCGGTTCTAAACGGTAGCTTCGTGTCTGAGCCACAAACTGATTGTCCAGATGAATTTTGAGAAAGTAGTTGCGTCCCTTTTGCAGCTGCTCCGCGTTTGCCTGAAGATTGAGAGCAGCTTCATCTTCGGGCAGCTGCTGCACATGCACTTCCGGTTCCTCAGGGTCCTGGAAGGCGCGTTCGTACTGCACCTTTAGATTCGCCATTATCTCAGCGAATCGAGGTCTGCGTGGTGGCTTCGATTGAGGCGGCGCCGTTCGCTCTTCCAGCCAGAGGCGTCGCTGGCGATAGTAGGACTCCAAGTGCTCGCGATACACCTCAGCCAGATCCGTTTCGAAGCGCTGCTTCCAGGCCGAACAGGAGGCATCTACATCGGCTGGCTGCACTACCCTCAGACTAAGCTGGAAGCCAGTGCATTGAAACTGCTGCTGTTTGCGCAGCTCCTTAAGCCTGGCCCACTGGCTGAGCAGACGATGCAACAAAGTGCGCTGTGCCGCCGACTCGGCATAGTAGCGGGTGCGCAACTGCTGGACCAACCCCAGTTGGCGCTGAACATGTGCAGCCAGTTGTGAGCTGGGCATCGAATGCTTGGCATTCTCGGCTCCAACCCCATCGAGCAGCCGTGCGGCCACGTGACGTGCTAGCTGCAGCTCCTGGCGCAACTTGTAGCAAATCTGATTGTGCACTTGCTGTATGTAGACTTCGTAGATATCCTCCAACTGCTGCGACAGACGATGCTCTTCCAGGAGCTGCGGGTGCGATGTAAAACGCATTTGCTTTAGACCCAATCTCAGACAGCGTCTAGTGGGCAGACCATTAAACTGTCCCACTGGGGCGGGAAGCAGGAAAACGCTCTTGAATCGGCGCACACAATTGCTCCGATATAGCGTTGCGTCTATGATAAATCGCCCCGATTCGCAATCTTTCTGTGTGAGCTGCGCTATTAGAGCGAAACTTAATTTACCGTTGCCACCTTTCGTTTTGGCCTCCTCCTGAAAACGGTTGAGCATGCG
The DNA here is from genome assembly GCA_035047385.1 of Drosophila tripunctata. Lineage (NCBI taxonomy): Eukaryota > Metazoa > Arthropoda > Insecta > Diptera > Drosophilidae > Drosophila > Drosophila tripunctata. The sequence goes on from JAWNPS010000288.1 coordinate 14,379,373, forward strand.
GATCTGGCAACGCTGCAGCTGGGGCTCACAGTCGCCGAGCTGCTGCAGTGGCAAGTGCAGCTGTAGCCTGCCACTGGGCACATAAAACTGACCGATGTCGTGGTAACGATGACGACTGCATTGGGAACTGATCAGAACAGTATCCGTTAGATCTATCTGTATGAAAGTGGCCAATATTGAGTCCTCCTCCCCGGTTTTGCTGTTATCCACCTCCTCACTTGATAACGCGTCGGCGCCATGAAAGAATTGCAGGCTTCGCGCTTCAAAGTCCTGAGCCACCTGCAGTCCAGAACTGCGTTGGCTTTTGCTCTGCGAAAGTAACGATTGCACCTCCCTCTCTGTTCGACGGTAACTGCGGCTTGTTTGTGTCTTGCGTTTTTTCTTGCTGCGCTTTCTTTGCAACGATAATATTTTCCGCTCCATTTTAATATTTTTATTTGACTTCCAGCGTCACTTTTTGACACAAAACTCACAAAACTAAACCAGAAATCGCTTGAACAACCGTTTGTTTTGATTTCAGTTGCCATGGGTCACGCATACTGTCGCACAGTAACTAACTCGAACGGCACTCTCATCCCTAAACACTGGGACTTTAAATACTGGTGATTGTCGTGTAGGTGGGACTTTAATTCATGCACTGTAACTTTTGCTTTAGATTAACTAACACAAAAAATGCTATGAATACAATACTTCATTTAATAATAAATAAATATTTTTTTGCACTGCACTATGGGCGATTAGTTGATTTTGGCGGCATAAAGTCCAAAAATAGTGCTAGGACCCTAATTTTTATACCCTCTAAGGGGTATATTGGGTTTGTCAGAAGTATGTAACAGGCAGAAGGAGGCGTGGCAGACCCCATAAAGTATATATATTCTTGATCAGCGTCAAAAGCCGAGTCGATATAGCCATGTCCGTCTGTCCGTCTGTCCCTCTGTCCGTCTGTCCGTCCGTATGAACGAAAGGATCTCAGAGATGGTAAGAGCTACAAATTCAATCTTGGTCAGTATCGATCACATATTTAGTCAGTCAATACAAGTTTGTTTCCTTTTTTTGATGCCACGCCCCATTCGTCCACAATTAGCGAAAAACCAGACATACCTCGTAAAAAATACTTGTTTTTGGCGAATATCTCGGTAACTATGACACTTAGGGTCACCAATTTTGGTATGTAGGTTCCTACTTGCAATACAAAGACAATGCCATCAAAAATTTTTGGATGCCACGCCTGCTTCGCCCACCAAACTTTGTAACTTTGCATGCGGCTGGCTCACTTATTTCCTAACGAATAGTTTTGTAACTTAGCATTTAGTTGCAGACAAATAATATCAAACGATTGTGAAAATTTCATTAAAATCGGACTATAATTAAAAAAGTTTGTCATACAAACTTTAAATTTTTATCGCAATAGCAGTGCACTGCTTTCGTTTACGCTGCAGTGTTTACAAGCAGTGCACAAGCAGTGCTTGTGTATTTAAAACTTACTCAGTGCACTGCTTGTGTGTATGAAATGTAAGCAGTGCACTGCTTGTAAGCAGTCCAAAATGAACTCATAATTGGAAACGAAGCTCAGAGGGTATTACACGGTCGGCATGCCCGACTGACATTTTCTTTCTTGTTTTGTAAGTGTTACTAATATTTTACTTTAACTTCGGATTTTAGTCATTTGAACTACGCCTTGATTTTCCGCCCCCTAAGCTCGGCAATGCTATAAACTTTTCAAGTTTTTTTTATAATTATTGTGGGAATAAATTTAATTAAAACAAAGCAAAGCAAAAACAGAAAAAGTAATATTCTAACATGTTTTTTAAAATATGTCTTAACACTGTTCCAAACATAAATAAACCAAAAGAAATTGTTAAATTTTTGCTAAATATATTATCAACAATAACCCTGAACATTAAAAACACCACGAACATTTATGCACATTTATCGTAAATAATAGATTATAAATATCTTGAGCTTTGCTATAATTTGAGCACGTACAACAGCAGAAAACTTTTCGCGACATTTTATTTAATTGAGAGCTTCAACGGATGAGCTGGTTTTGAAAGGGTTGCCACAAAAAGAGAGTTGCCACCCGGCATAAATAAATAAATAAAATCATTTTCTTAATATTTCATTATTAATTTTTATGACCTTATGCGAAACCCGTTATGCGAAATCGCATATAGCATAACAAATTTTTATGGAAATCGACTCAATAATTCTACTAATATTGAACTACTATAGCAGTAAAGAGACCTGATAAAATTTCGGTATTCAGGATATCAAATCTTTACTGCAACAATAATACAATCCTTTCTTAGGAAGACTAATAATGATAATCTCTTCTCACCGCGATGCCAAAGAATAATGAATGACAGGGAACTAAGATGATGATGATTTTTATATTATAATTAAGTTAAATTTCCATTTCACTCAAGAATTTCTTTTCTTATGCTAACGAGCAAAAATGTGACTCAGTGCGAACCCAGCAGAAGTATATTAAATTTTACAATGATAAATTAGGCAACAGTCAAGTTGATTGATCTAGAGGTCCGGCTGAAAATTTGCTTATTTGAAGATAGCTTTAGGAAATGACTTGTTTTAACATATTCTACTATCTTATCGTTTGCGATTAGATTACTTAGATAGCTAATGCACTCGTACATACATATGTACGTATTTAAGGCTTTCTGCCTACTGACTGTAGCCACAGTTGATAAAGACGATAATTACAATAAGATGGTCTTATTCATCAAGAGTTTTGGGCTTCTGATTCTGCTCCAAGTGTTCCTGGCTATCAGCAAAGGTGCCAGAATTTTGGACCGCTGCTCCTTGGCACGCGAAATGTATGAACTTGGTGTACCCAGATCAGACCTAGCACAGTGGGCATTTATAGCCGACTACGTGAGCAGCTATCGGACGGATGCGATAATGAAACCAAATCCGGATGGCAGTCAAAACTATGGGCTGTTTCAAATCAGTAAACGATACTGGTGAAAATCATCATCCGGAATAACGTCAAAAAATATCTGCAATGTGCACTGTGAGGAAACTAGAAGGTTGGCAACCCTGGCCGGCACTACGGCACAACGAATTCAAATCTTCGGGTGAAACGAGCATTGATAGTTGCATTGCTGTGGAAACAGTTGATAGGTCCTTGTGGGTCAGGGTTATGGCCAATAACAAGCACTACAACTGGAAACGAATTTTGGGATTTGGGACACAGTGTGAACAGTAGAGTGCTTTATAACCTTTATAGCCTTTGCTTCTTGTTTATAAAAACTGAATTTTGTTTCTAAGAGCAGCAGAATGTAAGAAATGTAGGACAGTTTTAATAAAATGATAATACTTTCATGTAGTCAAGTGGGATACGAATGATATATTCATGTATAAATTGAAAAAAAAAAAGAATAATAAGAAATAATTATAATAATAAATATAATAAAAGCGCTCACAGAAAAATATATTGCTTAACTAGATCTTCAGATATCATTCAATCATTTCGATAATGGTAGTTTCAGGAGATCTTTAAGCGCATTAGGGAGACTGGTTAAGTTCCGATTCTCTAAAAAAAACTGAACTAAGATAAATTTCTTAAAATTTAAGGACATTAACAATGAAATTTCAAGTGACGAATGCAATAAAGTCAAGAATAAATATAGTAATGATAACCACTGGTTATTCAGAAAAAATACATCTTTAAAACTGAGCAGTACCCATCACTTTAAATGCAAAAAGATTAAAAGCTATTTACTTATATACGGAATTAATAAAAATATATATATACACATATATAACCATTGAGTTTCAAGTGAAGAACCCCATTAAGTCATGAATAAATAAAGTAATAATAACAACTGATTATTTAGAAGAAAAACAAAGCTGTAAATACATACAAATACACATATATAACCATTGAGTTTCAAGTGAAGAACCCCATTAAGTCATGAATAAATAAAGTAATAATAACAACTGATTATTTAGAAGAAAAACAAAGCTGTAAATACATACAAAATTGCTAATCAGCTAATAATTGGCAAAAGAAAATATTAAATTGTCAACAACGCACTTTGCTTTGCGAAAATAAATTGATTTAAAAAATTTAAAAAACATTTAACAGAAAACTTCTATAGCTTTGAAATTAATGTTTGTCCAAGATCATAGCCTTTCATGGTGCTTAATAGTTTAAGGTTAAAAATCAAAAACATTTTCATGCATAGTTTGGCTATAAGATTCCAATAAAAAACAAGAAAGAAATTGTCAGTCGGGCATGCCGACCGTGTAATACCCTCTGAGCTTCGTTTCTAATTATATGAGTTCAAATTGGAGTAGCTGCTGCAAGAATTTAACATGCACACATATTTGTATGTCTATCTCGCTCGCACGTTTTTCGTTTTCGTTGCTTGTGTGCACAGCTCAGTGCAATGCACGTGGCTATGCCTTGCTTGAAAGTATCGATTTTCGTTGTTTAAGAAACTTTTTTAATTATAGTCCGATTTTGATGAAATTTTCACAATCGTTTTATATTATTTGTCTGCATATATATACTAAGTTACAATACTATACGTTAAGAAATAAGTGAGCCCGCCGCTTGCAAAGTTACAAGGAAGTTGTGCATTTTGTGGGCGAAGGAGGCGTGGTATCCAAAAAATTTTGATGGCATTGTCTTTATATTGCATCTAGCAACCTGCATGCCAAAATTGGTGTCCCTAGGTGCCATAGTTACCGAGATATTCGCAAAAAACCTGAATTTTTTCCGAGGTATGTCTGGTTTTACGCTTATTGTGGGCGAATGGGGCGTGGCATCAAAAAAAGGAAACAAACTTGTATTGACTGACTAAATATGTGGTCGATACTGACTAAAACGGATATTGTAGCTCTTACCATCTCTGAGATCTGTTTGTTCATACGGACAGACGGACAGACGGCCAGACGGACATGGCTATATCGACTCGGCTGTTGATGCTGATCAAGAATATATATACTTTATGGGGTCGGAAACGCCTCCTTCTGCCTGTTACATACTTCTGACAAACCCAATATACCCCTCAGAGGGTATAAAAAATTTATTTTTGTACCTCACATGAGAGTTGTTATTCTAATTTTATCCATCTTATCATATTGTAAGATGTTATGAGTAAATTTCTTAACTTAATTAAACAAAATTTTTATTCCAATTTTTGGGTACTTTTTATACCCTCTGAGGGGTATAATGGGTTTGTCAGAAGTATGTAACAGGCAGAAGGAGGCGTGGCAGACCCCATAAAGTATATATATTCTTGATCAGCATCAACAGCCGAGTCGATATAGCCATGTCCGTCTGTCCGTCTGTGCGTCTGTCCGTATGAACGAACAGATCTCAGAGATGGTAAGAGCTACAAGTTCAAACTTGGTCAATATCGATCACATATTTAGTCAGGCAATACAAGAATCTTTTTTTTTTTTTGATGCCACGCCTCATTCGCCCACAATAAGCGAAAAACCAGACACACCTCGAAAAAAATACATGTTTTTTGCGAATATCTCGGTAACTATAAAACCTAGGGACACCAATTTTAGCATGCAGGTTGCTATTTACAATATAAATATAATCCCATCAAAATTTATTGTTTTGTTACTTGGTGTATAATTAGTGACAAATAATATTAAGCAATACTGAAAATTGCATCAAAATCGGACTATAATTAAAAAAGTTTTTCATACAAACTTAAATTTTTATTGCAATAGCAGTGCACTGCTTTTGTTTACGCTGCAGTGTTTGCAGTGCGCAAGCAGTGCTTGTGTATCTAAAACTTACTCAGTGCACTGCTTGTGTGTATAAAATTTACTCAGTGCACTGCTTGTAAGCAGTCCAAAATGAATTCATATAAATGGAAACTAAGCTCAGAGGGTGTTACACGGTCGGCATGCCCGACTGACATTTTCTTTCTTGTTTTAGGTTATTTGTGACCGATTTCAAAAATCTTTTGGATTTATAATCCTTGGAGAGTTCTCTATTGACTTCGTATTTTACTTTTGTCGTACGCTTCCGTCGAAATAATGATTTTTGCCAAGCTTTTCGGGCAGAGGCGCCACTGTGCAACGTCAGACGTATGAACCAGAAAGAAAATGTCAGCCGGGCATGCCGACCGTGTAATACCCTCTGAGCTTCGTTTTCAGTTATATGAGTTCAAATTGGAGTAGCTGCAGCAAACACTTAACATGCACACATAAGTATTTGCATGTCTATCTCGCTCGCACAGTGCAATGCACGTGGCTATGCCTTGCTTGAAAGTAACGATTTTCGTTGTATGACCAAATTTTATAATTAGATTCCGATTTTGATGAAATTTTCAGGATCGTTTGAAATTATTTGTCTCCAAGTAAACGCTAAGTTACAAAACTATACATTAATAAATACGTGATCGGGAAGCATGTGAACTTTCAATGCAGTTGTACTCCATTTGGACAAAAGGGGCGTGTCATCCAAAAATTTTTGGACGTCGCTTTTTGATCCTTCGATGTCGGCTCTTCCTATCATTGTGAAGCAAAATTCACCAAGCGTTGGATTGTTCACCCATGCAAGGGAACGTGAGCTGGGTTTAGACCGTCGTGAGACAGGTTAGTTTTACCCTACTAATGACAAAACGTTGTTGCGACAGCATTCCTGCGTAGTACGAGAGGAACCGCAGGTACGGACCAATGGCACAATACTTGTTCGAGCGAACAGTGGTATGACGCTACGTCCGTTGGATTATGCCTGAACGCCTCTAAGGTCGTATCCGTGCTGGACTGCAATGATAAATAAGGGGCAATTTGCATTGTATGGCTTCTAAACAATTAAAAGTTTATTATTTATTTAATAGAAGACAATGGATGTGATGCCAATGTTACATATAACATAGTAAATTGGGAGGATCATCGATCACCTGATGCCGCGCTAGTTATATATTAAAACATTATTTAATACAATGACAAAGCCTAGAATCAATTGTAAACGACTTTTATAACAGGCAAGGTGTTGTAAGTGGTTGAGCAGCTGCCACACTGCGATCCACTGAAGCTTATCCTTTGCTTGATGATTCGATAATATTATGCATATAGTATAAATAAAAAATTATGATAACATATGTATAATATATATAAAAGAACTTATATATATTATATAAATATAATAATATATTTGGTAGCAATAGATCGCCATTTGTTAGTGGCGCTTTAAATAATAAAATTCAACTCCGTTATAACAAAAAAGTTTTTTGTTTGGCAAAACTATAGTAAAAAGAGATTTGGTAAAAATATATGAAAGTAAATAGTATTTAAGTTCTACTTAAATCGTCAAATATAAATAGACACATAATAAAAGACTTGGAAAAATAACGAGAGGAAATATCTATCAATATAACAAAAAAGTATTTTGTTTGGCAAAACTATAGTAAAAAGAGATTTCGATGCTTATATTACTATACATGGCATATAGTATATAACATACAATATATGTATATATCATAAAAGTCTTGGTCTAGAATGATATTAAATACATATTCTATGTCTAAAGACTTAAAAAAAATTACATATGGAAAAACATTGAAAAATTTATTTATTTGGGTAAACGATGTTATGCATATCTCATAGTAAAATTTAACTTCAATACTCATATCATTATACATGGCATATATAAAATATATGTCAAAATCATAAAAGTCTTGGTCTAGAATGATATTATATACATATTCTATGTCTAAAGACTTAAAAAAAATTACATATGGAAAAACATTGAAAAATTTATTTATTTGGGTAAACGATGTTATGCATATCTCATAGTAAAATTTAACTTCAATACTCATATCATTATACATGGCATATATAAAATATATGTCAAATTCATAAAAGTCTTGGTCTAGAATGATATTAAATACATATTCTATGTCTAAAGACTTAAAAAAAATTACATATGGAAAAACATTGAAAAATTTATTTATTTGGGTAAACGATGTTATGCATATCTCATAGTAAAATTTAACTTCAATACTCATATCATTATACATGGCATATATAAAATATATGTCAAAATCATAAAAGTCTTGGTCTAGAATGATATTAAATACATATTCTATGTCTAACGACTTAAAAAAAATTACATATGGAAAAACATTGAAAAATTTATTTATTTGGGTAAACGATGTTATGCATATCTCATAGTAAAATTTAACTTCAATACTTGTTGGAGCATGTACTTGTATATTTAGTTAGCATAAGAGAAAACCTTGAAATTGTTAGAACGATCAAACGAACATATTGAATTTGCCTATATTGTACTCTAGTTCTCTTATACTTAAGCTAGCATGTAAGTCGTCGTATGTTTGTATGCAACTGCACAGCTGTTGTGCCAGTCAGTCGACAAGAACTTTCGTTTAGAACGCACGCACGCCACCAAATACCTTTCCGCGATTGACTAAGTTCCAAATATATTGTAATTAATAATTGAAATTACAATTCGTTCTTTATATTTGATTTCTCGATTTTTCATTGGCGCCCGAGCAGGGACTTTCAATCGCGTTCGTCGGTCTATTTAGACAATTTCAAGGTTTGGTTTGGTGTTGCGTGTCGTTTGAGCTTTGTTTCGTTGTTTGCTGCTTTGGTCTTCGAAGTCTGGACAATTTGGATTTGATCTTTGGACACGGTTGCAGATTTAAGACTGTCGGTTCCCGCCCCTGTCCCAGTTATTGGAGAGAATACCCAGAATTGAGCCCATGAGCGACTCTTCTGATGACAAGGTAACAGTGCCCAAACGAATTAGTGCATAAGGCAGCATATGTATATACATATATATGTAAATTAAATGCAAGCATAATTGCCGCATATTTATTGTACAAATAAAAGCTCCCTCATTTATTGCACATTAAAGATATTGCGTTTCGGCACTGAAAAAATGTAATTTGTGAACAAATTAATTGAAGCAAAACATACATAATTGTCATAAATAAATATAAACCGTTAACAATTTAAAAGTTCTAGTGTTTATATATATATTTATATGTACATAATTGTCGTTTGCTCTAATTCCGCTATTCGCCAAGATCTGCGTACATACGGTGGTGGTTTTTGATCTTCGTTTTAGTTGTTGCTTGCACATAGATAACGGTGCGCTACATACATACATACAAACATATAAAGCGACAACAAACATAGGTAAGCAGAGCAACTGCAAGCAAATTGTTTTCGGTATTCGCTTTCGCTTGTTGTTGTTTTACTTTTCGTGTGCTGCAGCCTATTTATAGTTTGTCGCCAACTCCAAATTAACTTTAATCAGCCGATTATCGTCTATCAGCTGAATATTTTATTTTAGTTAATTTCGCTTGCGCTATTCGCTATTGTTTGTTGTTGCCAACGATCAGCGCTCGCCTGCATACACTTGCATTGGAGTTGTTGTTTTGTTTTAGAGTGCGACCCACCGCGTAACTTGTGACCAACTCCTAAGTAACTTTAATCAGCCGATTATCGTTAATCAGTTGATTATCTTGTGCAAACACTCTCGATCTTTCGCTAAGTCGATCTCGCTGTTGTTTTGTTAGTTAGCAGCGCTGCTTTACATACGCTTGCGCTAGAGCTGTTGTTATCGCTCTACCCCGTTATAGTTTCGCTAATCAGCCGATTATCTTTAATCAGCTGATTATCTTTGAGTATCCAAATATCTCTAATCAGCTGATTATCTTTGGTATAGATACACATACGTGCATTAATTTAGAACCGAATTTTATAAAAATTCAATATGGCACATAAATCAGACCCAAATGAGACCGTTGTTGTTGATGAAGTAAATTGCCTTAGTGCCCGTTTGACACAATTGTTTGTCAAACTAGAAAAAGTTGAAAGCGATATTGAGCGTCAGAGGAGTTCACTTATTAATAAAATGGTGACTCCAAGCAAATTTGAGATACAGTGCCGGCTAGATATTCTTAATTCGTATATTTCCAAGGCAATGGATCTACAGTCAGAAATTGATACAATAGATCCTGACAATACTAGCCGTGCGATGCTTGAGGAAACATGTATTCTTGCTCGCTCTTCATACATGGCTGCTCTTAGTGCACACCAAGTATCGGAGAATCCCCCTCCAGTTTCTTACCGTTCTCATCTGCCCAAACTTCAGTTGCCCAAATTCAGTGGTAAACACTCTGAATATAGACAATTCATTAGTCTATTCGAAAGTTTGGTGAATTCTGATCGCTCACTATCAAACATAGAAAAGTTCAACCATCTGATATCGTGTTTATCGGACGAGGCTTTAGGTACCATTAGAGGGTACCAGGTCTCTGATGCAAACTATCCAAAAGCATTAGAGAGCCTGAGTCGAGTTTACGACAATAAATGCCTCATATTCTTTGACACTCTCGCCCAGCTATTCGATATTGAGCCGATGACCAAGCCATCGGCAGTAGGTATTCGCACAATGGTTGACTCGGTTTCAGCAATTTTTGACTCGTTAATGTCAGTTGGAAACGAGCAAGATTTCGCAAATGCAATTTTAATACATTTAGTAATGTCCAAGGTAGATTCTGTCACGAAATCTAAGTATGAGGAGCAGTTAGATTATAACATGCTGCCGAAATGGTCAGACTGCGCTCTGGCTTTGAACAGACGATATCAGCATTTGTCGGCTGAAGAAAGTTCAAAGTCCAGAATGAAGCAAAAGTCTGAAATAAAGCATGAAAGAAGCAGCAAATCTTCATTTGCATGCACTAAGGTGGAAAAGCAAGCAGAACCCATGTGCCATTATTGCAGTGCCAATCATTTGATTGGAAGTTGCCAAGGGTTCACAGCGTTGCCAGTTGACGAAAGATTCAAGTTCGTAAAGTCGAGTCAACTTTGCATAAATTGCTTGTATTTGGGGCACAGAGTGACCAACTGCACTGCGTCGAAGTGTAGAGTTTGTTCTCAGCCTCACAACACTCTTCTTCACAAATACGCGCCAGTTAAGCCGCCTCAAGTAACTGTAAATCCTGCTCAAGTGAACCATATTGCAAGTAATATCGATCAGGTCGTACTTGCAACTGCGGTGGTTTCTATTCGTGACAGATTTGGTAACAGTCGGAACGCTAGAGCCTTGTTAGACTCAGGTTCGCAAGTCAATTTGATGACGGAACACTTAGCTCAGAAATTGCGACTTAAGCGCAAGAGCAAGTGTTTAAGCGTTAGATCAGTTGGACAGTCGAGATTGGTCGCAAAAAGCGAAGTTTCGACAATCGTGTCGTCTCGTGTAAATGCTCACCAGTTCAGCGCCGAGTTTTGGGTGCTAAACTCAATTTCTAGCAGGCAGCCGGATAGAAATCTTCCCATTAATCGGTAGAAGATTCCTTCAAATGTAGATCTGGCTGACCCTGAGTTTTACAAACCCCAACAAATAGATTTACTACTGGGAGCAGACTCGTTTTTCGACTTGCTATGTACTGGAAAAATTAGATTGGCTAAGAATGGTCCAGTACTGCAAAAAACATTGCTTGGTTGGGTAGCATCAGGGAGGTGCAAGAATTTGCTTACCAAAAGCCCTTTATGCTGCGCAATCATGCAACCTAGAGAAGAGTCTAGGCTTGAGGCTCGTGTAGATCGGTTTTGGGAGAAAGAGGCTATCCCAAAAACAAATATTTCTACAGAGCATATGAATTTATTGATAGGACACTTTGGGGTCAGCATGCAGCTCAAGCCTGAAACCCAAGTGCCGAAACTCAACGAAATGCATTTGAGTTATATAAAAAAGTATCTCGAACTTGGTTACATGTCACTCCAAGGTATTATAGTTCCACCAGGACCGCAATTCGTCAATCCACACCAGTGCGTCCTGAGGCCTGAATGTAGTGTAGTCGTACCTACTATTCAGAGGGATCTAATTTTTTCGGTTCGTAGGTTTCGTCTGAACCGATATGCCCTCACGGCAGACATTAAAAATAGTCTGGTGCCCGAAATTTTGGATTCGGGAAAATTTCAATTGGCAAAATGGTTTTCAAACCATTATAATGTGATTAAAGAAGGCGGGAACGAGAAACTGTTGGGAATCAATGATGCCGATTCGAAAACTGTAAAGGCAGAGGTAGCTTCATTCGAAACACAGTCGATATCCAGACTCGAGTTGTGTCAAGCGTACCCGTTAGCCCAGTTATGGTCTGCAACTAAATATAAGTTCGACCGATATCGAATCGAGAGTGTGAATTTCTTGACTGAATCAGAAATCGCACTACATTGGAGATATACTTCCCCTTCATTTGTAGCAACATTTGTAGCCAATCAAGTTGCAGTCATCCATAAGGTGACCAATAAAGTACCCTGGAGACATAACCTCAGACAGTTCGTTTGGCTTAACAAGACCGAGTCGAAAGTTTGTGAGCTGCAAAATTCGTATATGGTTAGATTGACTTTAAATTGTGTCGAATATGCTCGAATAGAATGCTTTCTGTTAGTTCGAAGGTGCTTCCATTGTTCCAGGCATAAACCGAAGCTAGTGGTGCAAGTAATTGGTACCTTGCCGGCAGATCCCTTATCAGTTGTTCGGTTCGTTGATATTGTTGAGATCGATTTTTGTGGTTCTATAAAGGTTTCGTTGCGAACTAGCGGACGAGCCCCTATTAAAATTAATATTTCGGTGCTCGTATGTTTTGTTTCAAAGGCTGTTTATATAAAATTTACTATCGAAATGTCTATTAAAGCCTTTGTTTGCCACTTCAACAGCTTCATTGCTCGACCTGGCATCCCCGCTCGGTTGACCTTGGACAAAGCGACGTACTTCGTGGGGACGAGCCATCAGGGGAAAGAAGTTCCGGAGGCAATCGACCAGAAGAAGAACGATGCAACATGGTGGCCGGCGATGAAACTGCCATGGTCATGTCAAACCGCACAGGACACAAGCTGGCGAGGCTACTACTGGTTTGAAGGCGATCCCTTCAAGGTGGCCGGGATGTTGGAGCATATACTTGTATATTTAGTTAGCATAAGAGAAAACCTTGAAATTGTTAGAACGATCAAACGAACATATTGAATTTGCCTATAATGTACTCTAGTTCTTTTATACTTAAGCTAGCATGTAAGTCGTCGTATGTTTGTATGCAACTGCACAGCTGTTGTGCCAGTCAGTCGACAAGAACTTTCGTTTAAAGCGCACGCACGCCACCAAATACCTTTCCGCGATTGACTACGTCCAAATATATTGTAATTAATACTGAAATTGCAATTCGTTCTATATATTTGATTTCTCGATTTTTCAATACTCATATCATTATACATGGCATATATAAAATATATGTCAAAATCATAAAAGTCTTGGTCTAGAATGATATTAAATACATATTCTATGTCTAAAGACTTAAAAAAAATTACATATGGAAAAACATTGAAAAATTTATTTATTTGGGTAAACGATGTTATGCATATCTCATAGTAAAATTTAACTTCAATACTCATATCATTATACAAGGCATATATAAAATATATGTCAAAATCATAAAAGTCTTGATCTAGAATGATATTAAATACATATTCTATGTCTAAAGACTTAAAAAAAATTACATATGGAAAAACATTGAAAAATTTATTTATTTGGGTAAACGATGTTATGCATATCTCATAGTAAAATTTAACTTCAATACTCATATCATTATACATGGCATATATAAAATATATGTCAAAATCATAAAAGTCTTGGTCTAGAATGATATTAAATACATAATCTATGTCTAAAGACCTTAAAAAAATTTCATATAGAAAAACATTGAAAAATTTATTTATTTGGGTAAACGATGTTATGCATATCTCATAGTAAAATTTAACTTCAATACTCATATCATTATACAAGGCATATATAAAATATATGTCAAAATCATAAAAGTCTTGGTCTAGAATGATATTAAATACATATTCTATGTCTAAAGACTTAAAAAAAAATTTCATATAGAAAAACATTGAAAAATTTTTTTATTTGGGTAAACGATGTTATGCATATCTCATAGTAAAATTTAACTTCAATACTCATATCATTATACATGGCATATATAAAATATATGTCAAATTCATAAAAGTCTTGGTCTAGAATGATATTAAATACATATTCTATGTCTAAAGACTTAAAAAAAATTACATATGGAAAAACATTGAAAAATTTATTTATTTGGGTAAACGATGTTATGCATATCTCATAGTAAAATTTAACTTCAATACTCATATCATTATACATGGCATATATAAAATATATGTCAAATTCATAAAAGTCTTGGTCTAGAATGATATTAAATACATATTCTATGTCTAAAGACTTAAAAAAAATTACATATGGAAAAACATTGAAAAATTTATTTATTTGGGTAAACGATGTTATGCATATCTCATAGTAAAATTTAACTTCAATACTTGTTGGAGCATATACTTGTATATTTAGTTAGCATAAGAGAAAACCTTGAAATTGTTAGAACGATCAAACGAACATATTGAATTTGCCTATATTGTACTCTAGTTCTCTTATACTTAAGCTAGCATGTAAGTCGTCGTATGTTTGTATGCAACTGCACAGCTGTTGTGCCAGTCAGTCGACAAGAACTTTCGTTTAGAACGCACGCACGCCACCAAATACCTTTCCGCGATTGACTAAGTCCAAATATATTGTAATTAATATTGAAATTGCAATTCGTTCTTTATATTTGATTTCTCGATTTTTCATTGGCGCCCGAGCAGGGACTTTCAATCGCGTTCGTCGGTCTATTTAGACAATTTCAAGGTTTGGTTTGGTTGTGCGTGTCGTTTGAGCTTTGTTTCGTTGTTTGCTGCTTTGGTCTTCGAAGTCTGGACAATTTGGATTTGATCTTTGGACACGGTTGCAGATTTAAGACTGTCGGTTCCCGCCCCTGTCCCAGTTATTGGAAAGAATACCCAGAATTGAGCCCAAGAGCGACTCTTCTGATGACAAGGTAACAGTGCCCAAACGAATCAGTGCATAGGGCAGCATATGTACATACATATATATGTAAATTAAATGCAAGCATAATTGCCGCATATTTATTGTACAAATAAAAGCTCCCTCATTTATTGCACATTAAAGATATTGCGTTTCGGCACTGAAAAAATGTAATTTGTGAACAAATTAATTGAAGCAAAACATACATAATTGTCATAAATAAATATAAACCGTTAACAATTTAAAAGTTCTAGTGTTTATATATATATTTATATGTACATAATTGTCGTTTGCTCTAATTCCGCTATTCGCCAAGATCTGCGTACATACGGTGGTGGTTTTTGATCTTCGTTTTAGTTGTTGCTTGCACATAGATAACGGTGCGCTACATACATACATACAAACATATAAAGCGACAACAAACATAGGTAAGCAGAGCAACTGCAAGCAAATTGTTTTCGGTATTCGCTTTCGCTTGTTGTTGTTTTACTTTTCGTGTGCTGATGCCTATTTATAGTTTGTCGCCAACTCCAAATTAACTTTAATCAGCCGATTATCGTCTATCAGCTGAATATTTGTGATTAGTTAATTTCGCTTGCGCTATTCGCTATTGCTTGTTGTTGCCAACGATCAGCGCTCGCCTGCATACACTTGCATTGGAGTTGTTGTTTTGTTTTAGAGTGCGACCCACCGCGTAACTTGTGACCAACTCCTAAGTAACTTTAATCAGCCGATTATCGTTAATCAGTTGATTATCTTGTGCAAACACTCTCGATCTTTCGCTAAGTCGATCTCGCTGTTGTTTTGTTAGTTAGCAGCGCTGCTTTACATACGCTTGCGCTAGAGCTGTTGTTATCGCTCTACCCCGTTATAGTTTCGCTAATCAGCCGATTATCTTTAATCAGCTGATTATCTTTGAGTATCCAAATATCTCTAATCAGCTGATTATCTTTGGTATAGATACACATACGTGCATTAATTTAGAACCGAATTTTATAGAAATTCAATATGGCACATAAATCAGACCCAAATGAGACCGTTGTTGTTGATGAAGTAAATTGCCTTAGTGCCCGTTTGACACAATTGTTTGTCAAACTAGAAAAAGTTGAAAGCGATATTGAGCGTCAGAGGAGTTCACTTATTAATAAAATGGTGACTCCAAGCAAATTTGAGATACAGTGCCGGCTAGATATTCTTAATTCGTATATTTCCAAGGCAATGGATCTACAGTCAGAAATTGATACAATAGATCCTGACAATACTAGCCGTGCGATGCTTGAGGAAACATGTATTCTTGCTCGCTCTTCATACATGGCTGCTCTTAGTGCACACCAAGTATCGGAGAATCCCCCTCCAGTTTCTTACCGTTCTCATCTGCCCAAACTTCAGTTGCCCAAATTCAGTGGTAAACACTCTGAATATAGACAATTCATTAGTCTATTCGAAAGTTTGGTGAATTCTGATCGCTCACTATCAAACATAGAAAAGTTCAACCATCTGATATCGTGTTTATCGGACGAGGCTTTAGGTACCATTAGAGGGTACCAGGTCTCTGATGCAAACTATCCAAAAGCATTAGAGAGCCTGAGTCGAGTTTACGACAATAAATGCCTCATATTCTTTGACACTCTCGCCCAGCTATTCGATATTGAGCCGATGACCAAGCCATCGGCAGTAGGTATTCGCACAATGGTTGACTCGGTTTCAGCAATTTTTGACTCGTTAATGTCAGTTGGAAACGAGCAAGATTTCGCAAATGCAATTTTAATACATTTAGTAATGTCCAAGGTAGATTCTGTCACGAAATCTAAGTATGAGGAGCAGTTAGATTATAACATGCTGCCGAAATGGTCAGACTGCGCTCTGGCTTTGAACAGACGATATCAGCATTTGTCGGCTGAAGAAAGTTCAAAGTCCAGACTTAAGCAAAAGTCTGAAATAAAGCATGAAAGAAGCAGCAAATCTTCATTTGCATGCACTAAGGTGGAAAAGCAAGCAGAACCCATGTGCCATTATTGCAGTGCCAATCATTTGATTGGAAGTTGCCAAGGGTTCACAGCGTTGCCAGTTGACGAAAGATTCAAGTTCGTAAAGTCGAGTCAACTTTGCATAAATTGCTTGTATTTGGGGCACAGAGTGTCCAACTGCACTGCGTCGAAGTGTAGAGTTTGTTCTCAGCCTCACAACACTCTTCTTCACAAATACGCGCCAGTTAAGCCGCCTCAAGTAACTGTAAATCCTGCTCAAGTGAACCATATTGCAAGTAATGTCGATCAGGTCGTACTTGCAACTGCGGTGGTTTCTATTCGTGACAGATTTGGTAACAGTCGGAACGCTAGAGCCTTGTTAGACTCAGGTTCGCAAGTCAATTTGATGACGGAACACTTAGCTCAGAAATTGCGACTTAAGCGCAAGAGCAAGTGTTTAAGCGTTAGATCAGTTGGACAGTCGAGATTGGTCGCAAAAAGCGAAGTTTCGACAATCGTATCGTCTCGTGTGAATGCTCACCAGTTCAGCGCCGAGTTTTGGGTGCTAAACTCGATTTCTAGCAGGCAGCCAGATAGGAATCTTCCCATTAATCGGTGGAAGATTCCTTCAAATGTAGATCTGGCTGACCCTGAGTTTCACAAACCCCAACAAATAGATTTACTACTGGGAGCAGACTCGTTTTTCGACTTGCTATGTACTGGAAAAATTAGATTGGCTAAGAATGGTCCAGTACTGCAAAAAACATTGCTTGGTTGGGTAGCATCAGGGAGGTGCAAGAATTTGCTTACCAAAAGCCCTTTATGCTGCGCAATCATGCAACCTAGAGAAGAGTCTAGGCTTGATGGCTCGTGTAGATCGGTTTTGGGAGAAAGAGGCTATCCCAAAAACAAATATTTCTACAGAGCATATGATTTTATTGATTGGACACTTTGGGGTCAGCATGCAGCTCAAGACTGAAACCCAAGTGCCAAAACTCAAAGAAATGCATTTGAGTTATATAAAAAAGTATCTCGAACTTGGTTACATGTCACTCCAAGGTATTATAGTTCCACCAGGACCGCAATTCGTCAATCCACACCAGTGCGTCCTGAGGCCTGAAATGTAGTGTAGTCGTACCTACTATTCAGACGGATCTAAGTTTTTCGATTCGTAGGTTTCGTCTGAACCGATATGCCCTCACGGCAGACATTAAAAATAGTCTGGTGCCCGAAATTTTGGATTCGGGAAAATTTCAATTGGCTAAATGGTTTTCGAACCATTATAATGTGATTAAAGAAGGCGGAAACGAGAAACTGTTGGGAATCAATGATGCCGATTCGAAAACTGTAAAGGCAGAGGTAGCTTCATTCGAAACACAGTCGATATCCAGACTCGAGTTGTGTCAAGCGTACCCGTTAGCCCAGTTATGGTCTGCAACTAAATATAAGTTCGACCGATATCGAATCGAGAGTGTGAATTTCTTGACTGAATCAGAAATCGCACTACATTGGAGATATACTTCCCCTTCATTTGTAGCAACATTTGTAGCCAATCAAGTTGCAGTCATCCATAAGGTGACCAATAAAGTACCCTGGAGACATGACCTCAGACAGTTCGTTTGGCTTAACAAGACCGAGTCGAAAGTTTGTGAGCTGCAAAATTCGTATATGGTTAGATTGACTTTGAATTGTGTCGAAAATGCTCGAATAGAATGCACTCTGTTAGTGCGAAGGTGCTTCCATTGTTCCAGGCATAAACCGAAGCTAGTGGTGCAAGTAATTGGTACCTTGCCGGCAGATCGCTTATCAGCTGTTCGGTTCGTTTATGTCGTTGAGATCGATTTTTGTGGTCCTATAAAGGTTTCGTTGCGAACTAGCGGACGAGCCCCTATTAAAATTAATATTTCGGTGCTCGTATGTTTTGTTTCAAAGGCTGTTCACATAGAATTTATTATCGATATGTATATTAAAGCCTTTGTTTGCCACTTTAACAGCTTTGTTGCTCGACCTGGAATCCCCGCTCGGTTTATCTTGGACAAAGCGACGTACTTCGTGGGGACGAGCAATCAGGGGAAAGAATTTCCGGAGGCAATCGACCAGAAGGAGGACGATGCAACATGGTGGCCGGCGATGAAACTGCCATGGTCATGTCAAACCGCACAGGACACAAGCTGGCGAGGCTACTATTGGTTTGAAGGCGATCCCTTCAAGGTGGCCGGGATGTTGGAGCATATACTTGTATATTTAGTTAGCATAATAGAAAACCCGAAATTGTTGTTAGAATGATGAAGTGAACCTATTGAATTTGCCTACATTGTATTATAGTTCTCTTATACTTAAGCTAGCATGTAAGTCGTCGTATGTTTGTATGCAACTGCACAGCTGTTGTGCCAGTCAGTCGACAATAACTTTCGTTTAGAACGCACGCACGCCACCAAATACCTTTCCGCGATTGACTAAGTTCCAAATATATTGTAATTAATATTGAAATTACAATTCGTTCTTTATATTTGATTTCTCGATTTTTCAATACTCATATCATTATACATGGCATATATAAAATATATGTCAAAATCATAAAAGTCTTGGTCTAGAATGATATTAAGTACATATTCTATGTCTAAAGACTTAAAAAAAAATACATATGGAAAAACATTGAAAAATTTATTTATTTGGGTAAACGATGTTATGCATATCTCATAGTAAAATTTAACTTCAATACTCATAACATTATACATGGCATATATAAAATATATGTCAAAATCATAAAAGTCTTGGTCTAGAATGATATTAAATACATATTCTATGTCTAAAGACTTAAAAAAAATTACATATGGAAAAACATTGAAAAATTTATTTATTTGGGTAAACGATGTTATGCATATCTCATAGTAAAATTTAACTTCAATACTCATATCATTATACATGGCATTTATAAAATATATGTCAAAATCATAAAAATCTTGGTCTAGAATGATATTAAATACATATTCTATGTCTAAAGACTTAAAAAAATTACATATGGAAAAACATTGAAAAATTTATTTATTTGGGTAAACGATGTTATGCATATCTCATAGTAAAATTTAACTTCAATACTCATATCATTATACATGGCATTTATAAAATATATGTCAAAATCATAAAAATCTTGGTCTAGAATGATATTAAATACATATTCTATGTCTAAAGACTTAAAAAAAATTACATATGGAAAAACATTGAAAAATTTATTTATTTGGGTAAACGATGTTATGCATATCTTATAGTAAAATTTAACTTCAATACTCATATCATTATACATGGCATTTATAAAATATATGTCAAAACCATAAAAATCTTGGTCTAGAATGATATTAAATACATATTCTATGTCTAAAGACTTAAAAAAAATTACATATGGAAAAACATTGAAAAATTTATTTATTTGGGTAAACGATGTTATGCATATCTCATAGTAAAATTTAACTTCAATACTCTTATCATTATACATGGCATATATAAAATATATGTCAAAATCATAAAAGTCTTGGTCTAGAATGATATTAAATACATATTCTATATCTAAAGACTTAAAGAAAATTACATATGGAAAAACATTGAAAAATTTATTTATTTGGGTAAACGATGTTATGCATATCTCATAGTAAAATTTAACTTCAATTCTCATATCATTATACATGGCATATATAAAATATATGTCAAAATCATAAAAGTCTTGGTCTAGAATGATATTAAATACATATTCTATGTCTAAAGACTTAAAAAAAATTACATATGGAAAAACATTGAAAAATTTATTTATTTGGGTAAACGATGTTATGCATATCTCATAGTAAAATTTAACTTCAATACTCTTATCATTATACATGGCATATATAAAATATATGTCAAAATCATAAAAGTCTTGGTCTAGAATGATATTAAATACATATTCTATATCTAAAGACTTAAAAAAAATTACATATGGAAAAACATTGAAAAATTTATTTATTTGGGTAAACGATGTTATGCATATCTCATAGTAAAATTTAACTTCAATACTCATATCATTATACATGGCATATATAAAATAAATGTCAAAATCATAAAAGTCTTGGTCTAGAATGATATTAAATACATATTCTATTTCTAGAGACTTAAAAAAATTTCATATGGAAAACATTAAATTTATTTATTTGGGTAAACGATGTTATGCATATCTCATAGTAAAATTTAACTTCAATACTCATAAAATTATACATGGCATATATAAAATATATGTCAAAATCATAAAAGTCTTGGTCTAGAATGATATTAAGTACATATTCTATGTCTAAAGACTTAAAAAAAATTTCATATGGAAAAACATTGAAAAATTTATTTATTTGGGTAAACGATGTTATGCATGTCTCATAGTAAAATTTAACTTCAATACTCAAATCATTATAAATGGCATACATAAAATATATGTCAAAATCATAAAAGTCTTGGTCTAGAATGATATTAAATACATTTTCTATGTCTAAAGACTTAAAAAAAATTACATATGGAAAAACATTGAAAAAATTATTTATTTGGGTAAACGATGTTATGCATATCTCATAGTAAAATTTAACTTTAATACTCATATCATTATACATGGCATATATAAAATATATGTCAAAATCATAAAAGTCTTGGTCTAGAATGATATTAAATACATATTCTATGTCTAAAGACTTAAAAAAAATTATATATGGAAAAACATTGAAAAATTTATTTATTTGGGTAAACGATGTTATGCATATCTCATAGTAAAATTTAACTTCAACACTTATATCATTATACATGGCATATATAAAATATATGTCAAAATCATAAAAGTCTTGGTCTAGAATGATATTAAATACATATTCTATGTCTAAAGACTTAAAAAAAATTACATATGGAAAAACATTGAAAAATTTATTTATTTGGGTAAACGATGTTATGCATATCTCATAGTAAAATTTAACTTCAATACTCATATCATTATACATGGCATATATAAAATATATGTCAAAATCATAAAAGTCTTGGTCTAGAATGATATTAAATACATATTCTATGTCTAAAGACTTAAAAAAAATTACATATGGAAAAACATTGAAAAATTTATTTATTTGGGTAAACGATGTTATGCATATCTCATAGTAAAATTTAACTTCAATACTCATATCATTATACATGGCATATATAAAATATATGTCAAAATCATAAAAGTCTTGGTCTAGAATGATATTAAATACATATTCTATGTCTAAAGACTTAAAAAAAATTACATATGGAAAAACATTGAAAAATTTATTTATTTGGGTAAACGATGTTATGCATATCTCATAGTAAAATTTAACTTCAATACTCATATCATTATACATGGCATATATAAAATATATGTC